>PVKU01004122.1:0-156024 GCA_004027475.1 Anoura caudifer
ATAAATACATATCTATCAATAACTGAATCTAAAAATCAAACTAAACAAGTAAGAAGAACAGAGACAGAATCATGGATACAGAGAGCATTTTGATGGCTGCTAGATGGGAGGGGGTTATGGGGGGATGATTGAAGAGGTGAGGGGATTAAGCAGCACACATGGGTAGTCAGAGAATAGCCATGGGGATGTACTGTACAGTGTAGGAAAGTATAGCCAAAGACTTTATACACATGGTATGGTGTGAAGATTGAGGGAGTGGGGCATGCTGGGTAGAGGGGGCAAGGGGGGAGAATTGGGACAACTGTAATAGCATAATCAATAAAATATAATTTTAAAAAAGTCCAGCTCTTAAGTTAACGATTCCATACTCAGCTAGCCCCTTGGCACTGCCAAGAACTCTTTTTACAATTAGCTAGCTCCCTTTCTTTTTCTCAACAATAGGTACTTCAAACCTTTACCATTCTCCTTTAATCTACAACTCCTAAAAGATGACCTTGCTACTTCTTCCAAGAGAAAATTGAGGCCCTTTCCTGTAGCTCTTGCCTCTCACCTTCCCTGCACTTTCCCTGCGTTGTCAGTGCTGGGCGTGTTCTCCCTTGTGTCCACAGCAGACTGTACTTTCTGTTTGTCCCCTCCCCCATCCGTACTGCCTTCTCAGAAGCCCTACTCGGCCATGTACTCCCTGTTATCTAGCTTCTGCACCATCCCTTTCTCCTGTTGCCTCTCTTTACCCTCAGCCTGTAGGCAGGCTCGGGCTTCTCCCTGTAGTTTCTCTCTTTTATTTTAAAGCTAGTTAGTGCATTCACTGTTTCTGCTTCTTTCCTCCCACTTATCCTCAGTTCACCTCCATGCATGCAGTGAAAGCAGCTTTCCAAAGTGATATGACCTGCTAGTTCTTAAATTTGAGGGACTCTTTAGTTCGTATATTATTTGACTTCTTTCTCCTAGTTTCCTTCTGGGTTTCTTGCTGCTTCTACTCTGGGGCCTCCTGTTCTTCACCCATCAGCCCTGAGTTCACTCTGCTTGTTCTCCCAGGTGATTTTCTTTGTTCTCATAACATCAGCTTCTGTCTGTCCACTGCAGACCTCTAGAACATCACTGCTTTGGACCCTTCCCTCTGTTAAAAGCACCAGCCCTTTAGTCTTCAGCTTCTATAATGTACTTATTTAGTACCTTTTAGTCTATAGACCTTCTGAGATAAGAACAATGAGAATTAATTTGCTTTGAAATAGATTAAAACATTGAGGCTCAGAAGATCAAGTGATCTGCCAAAGATTATGTGGTTAAAAATGGCAGATCTAAAATTAGTCCTTTCTGACATACTGTAGGTCAGACTTCCGGTTACCTATCAGAGTCCTACTGTACATTCCGTCTGTTCTTCCTCTCTCAGGTAGAGATGGGTAGTTTCAGCTCGGACCAAAATCCTTGATTTATTGGACAACATGATAAAATTTGAGTTCTTAGCCACCTTAACTTTCATGGTTAAAATGAAGTTTACTTATTTATTATTTATGTGTTCATTAGACTAGAATTGAGTATTATTTTTTTTCATTATTCCCACCCCTAAGGGAGAGAATTAAATTATCCCTAATGAGAGACACTAAATATTAAGGAATAAGATTTTGTTAGGTAGGGTTGAGCTTTGAAGGGCCACAAATGACTATAATATCTAAGATGTGTTTTGCCTCTTTGGGCTGTTACCACCTCTGTTGAGAATGCACACCCTGAAGGAACAGAACACTTGCCATAAACAGGCATGTACTTCATCGTGGCAGTTGGTGCCATTCCGCCCTGTTCTTGACCTCCTTGCTATGTGGTCTCAGAGTGGGAGAAGTAGGTGTCATTGTTCCAGGCAAAAATCTGGGTAGCAGGGCTTAGGCCCTGAGGGACATTCGAATCCCAAAATCTACCCAGACGATACCATTGTCATCCAACATAGGTAATTTGAGTAATTTCCCTAAAATGTGAATGGTTGGGATCGAGCTAATAAATTATTTTGGAAGTAGCAATTTTTCCCCCTGTGTATTATAATTATTCACTTATTGGTATAATGTAAAAAGAAAGGAGTTTTATAATTTGATGCTAAGACCCTTTCCTGTACCAGTGCAACAGGAAGGAAAATGATCTCTTCTACATTCCAGAAGAACCAAGAGATTCCAATGTGATAACCACATCTGTGTCTGTTGCCTTTCACTTTCTAGCTCGTTCTCCAGTGTTTAGTGCCATGTTCGAACATGAAATGGAGGAGAGCAAAAAGGTATGTATCAGGGTAAAAGTATGTCTTTTAGCTAGGTGACTAGATTCAGATGATTTTTCTAATCTGGCAGAAGATTTATTTTTCTGATTTTTTTTTTTACTGTGTTCCTGAAATGGACTACAGATTCCCTGAATAGACACTTTCTGAGAGTAGAGAGGTGGTCCAGAAGGATTCTAGGAAGAGCACACTCACTCGATCCCAGGCAGACCATCCAGACATTTGAGGGGGAGGGTAGTAGACGTGTGTCTACTCAGGAAAAGAAAGGTGGAAATGGGAGGTATAGTTGTCTGGCTGTTGTATTTGAGAAAACAAAGGCAGTACATATGATGGAGAAAGGCTATTATAGTCTAATATGACAAAGATCAGTTTTTCATTCCTATTAGTTTTTTAATTATTGTCTCCTCACCTGTGCTTAAAATGAGAAGTGTTTCGAGCCTTGGCCGGGTCGCTCAGTTGGTCGGTTGGGGCATTGTCCCATACACCACCGGGACGCAAACCAGTCGATGTTTCTCTTCCACACTCATGTTTCTCTCCATCTCTCCTGCTGCCTCTCTGCCTTCCTCTCTCTCTAAAATCAATAAACATATCCCTGGATGAGGATTTTAAAAAAGAAGAAGAAAGTTCTTTAGGGATTTTTATTCTGTTGGAATGTTTCTCACTTTCAGTTTTTCTGACACAGAATCGGGTTGAAATCAATGATGTGGAGCCTGAAGTCTTTAAGGAAATGATGTGCTTCATTTACACGGGGAAGGCTCCGAACCTGGACAAAATGGCTGATGATTTGCTGGCAGCTGCTGACAAGGTGAGATAAGAATAGAAAAATAATCACAAAACTAGGAGTTTCTGTGGCCTCTTGAGTTTCAGGACGGGGGTGCTGTGCTGCATTGTAGGTAAGATGAGCTTATGTGTCGTTTGGCTGGACAGTCCTGGTCCACGCTTGTGTTACAGCACAATTATCGATAGCACCCTTTGTATTTTCAAAAGCAGCCTGCTTGGAGCAGTAAACGGTACGGTCACTCTGCCTACAGAAAAGAAGGGCGAGTTTGCCGGGCACCTCTTCCCCATCTCGAATTTAACCAGAGTGATACTAAAGACTCAGGTAGTACTAACGTTGGGATTTATGATTTATAACTTGGCTTTATTATTTATAAAATGTTCTTGAGTTCATTGACTTATTTAAACTTTTTCAGTGAGAGAATAATCTCTTACCCAGTACACTGGTTTAACTTTCCCCTAAGTAGTTATTGAAATATTCAAAATTATACGATGATTAAAGCTCTTTGGGAAAAAAGAGATACTACTAGGTAAATGCATACTTTGAGTGTAGGATGCATTTTGATTTGAGAAAAGGTGTGAAAATAAAAACGTGGATCTTAGCCAGGAAATACGGCGACCACCTAAAACAACGTGCCGGTGATTCCCGCAGTAAGCTTGAGGGGGTGGTTACTGAGATTCTGGGTCTAACCAAGGCACGTGGGGGTTTGCGTGCTGCCGTCTCAGTGCAGGATTTCTCAGGACCTTCAGTATGTAGGGTGGACCCTGAGTTTTCTGGAAGGGAATATGATAGCATTTCTCCACTTTAGTTAACCCTGGAATTCTTTTCCTCAAGGATCACCTCTGGGATTCGTGTTCCCTGAAACACACCTTAGAAAACTGACTTGCACTGTGTAAGTGCATCAGAGAGAGCTCAGTGACCTGCCCTCCACGGCCCTGTGGTCGGAGGAAACGCGATGGGGGCGTGTGCAGGATTACTGTTTACCCCATGGAGGCTTTCCTCGTATTGGGAAGGCAGCCAGGGCAAGGGCGTCAGAGGGCTTGAACCTGACCGGTAGGAGACCCCTCGAGAGAGGGGGTTCTCGCAGAAAGTGCCTCCTCTTTCTGCCTTGAGGCGGCGGCACCCCTCTGAGGGCGTAGAGCCTTTCCGGGTTTGCTCGGGGGAGTAGTCTCCTTTCACCTTCCTTTGCATCCCTGAGGAGAGAAGAAAGTACCTGTGTTTACAGTGGATGTTTTATCTTTATTGATCTGCTTTTTGGAGTACTTGTAGAGGATAAGGCATGTAAACCCAATCAATGCTGCAGATGAAAAGGATTGAATAATAACCATATCCTCCACCTTTCAAGACTTGATTAGCACAGCTAAGCAGTGCGGACATCCCACACCCTTCCAGCCTGGCTCAGTTCTGACCAGAGGAAACGTGCTTCCAGTGCAGACAGTAAGGAAGTAGACACTGTGAGCTCTGGGCCTTTGGCTAAGGTCAGGTGCAGAAACACTGAGGCTGAGTTGTAACCTCTCGGAGTCACGGTTAGACCGTCTGTGGCCCTGGGTTTAAATCTCTGCTCCTCAGCCCGTGCACCTGCTGGGAGCCTGCTGTGGTCCTCGGAGCATGGGGATCGGCCTGAACCAACACTCTAGGGATGGTATTTTCAGTGCAGTGTGTGAACATGTGATTTTAAAAGATAAAGGGCAGTTGAATCACAGCAGTGCTTTATATAAATTTATGAATGAGAGGAACTGAAGGGTGTGTTTTCAAACTTTCCCCTTAGATATTCTTTGCTCCAAGCTTATTTGAAACATTTTTACCTTTATACCTCCTTGTGAGCTTCAGGAAAACAGAATAAGAAATCTTTCATGGAAGGATCTAAACACCTAGAATTTACCCTACAGGCTGCAACAGCTTCTTCTGAGCTTTTCCAGTCTCTTGGGGACATGTGTAATTAGACCAAAAACAAAACAAAACACATTGGCCAGGCCTGGGAGACATAGTTGCAATCTCTCGGGTAAGTACTGCCATTAGGCAGGTTTTTCAAAAGTATAATTAAGAGAAAAACTTTGTCTCCCAAGGGACAAGAGTGGCTACTTTTGTCTAATTGTACAGTAGGGATCAGAGGTATTCACAGTCAAAGTCCTTTTAAAAGAATGAATTGAGAAAGGGCAAGAAGAATGTTCTGTGCAGCACAGTATAAAACTGAACATTTACTCAACCTTTTCCAGTCCGCAGAACAAAACCCTAATTTCTTGCTTGTCTAGTGTCATTCCTGTTTTCCATGGAAACTGTTTTCCAGTTACTCAAATGTAAAAAATTAAAGCTGCACCAAAACCAATAAAACTCTCTTTTTGCTGCAGGAGGTCACAGCACCAGCAGTAGGCCTCCTCACCCAGGAGTGATGAGAATAAAGCTGTCCTGGCTTGATTGCCATGACTCAGCACGGGGGAGCGCTGCGTCACTGAGTTCTGGGCCCCTTAGATGGGACCTGTATGGAGACCGGACACCCTCAATCCAACTCCTTTCCTGTGACTCCTTTCCCGATTAACTACTTTTTATTTTGTGCCTTCTTTTATCCCTTCCTCCTCCTATCCCTGAAGTTCTTTAGTAAATTCATAATCTCATATTTGGGAGCAGGGAGTGCAGTTGCATCAGAACAAATCTACTAAATCAGATGTGCCCAGGATTAACCCAGACTTTCATTTCCAAAGCCTTTGTACCCTTTACTTGGACGATTGGAAGATAGGAAATGTTCAGACCGAAACTGGATCCAGGGTCTTTGTTGCTTTGTTCTCTTACCCTGAGAATCTTAACCTCAACCCCAGTAAAACAGGACTCCATTTATCCTTCTCTGTTTAAAAGGTGGCCTTGGTTGACCCTCATTCAGGAACAGCTGGTGGCAGAGGTGCTGGTGAATGTCACCGCAGGGCTCCTCTCCACAGCCTGGCGGTCCGGTTGGGAGGCCCTGCCGGGCTAGTGACAGTGCTTAAGTCGACAGGACTGTGCTTCGCTCTGGTCTGGCTCAAACACAAAGAGTGCAGAAATTGAAAATGTAATGTCCCTGGTGACTTGAAGCAGAGTAACACCCCCTTAAAAGGGTAGAAACACTTTAATCGCAGTTGGGACAGGGTACACTTGAGGATGTGGGTCTACTTAATGGCCATTTTTCTCATAGGTAGACTGTACAACTGGAGTGGTAGGTATGCGGGTCATTCCGGCTGTCTTCATTTGAGCCTTCGGGGTGCGGTTGCGTTTGTGACTGCAGCAGCAGCCTTCTCACAGCCTGCAGCTTCGTCCGGGTACCTGCAACGCGATGGCACAGCTGCAGAAAGGAACTTCAGTAGCGCTCGGCCCAGAGCGATTCCTGCTCTGACCGTGCTGCCTGTGTTTTCCAGTATGCCCTGGAGCGTTTGAAGGTCATGTGTGAGGATGCCCTCTGCAGTAACCTCTCCGTGGAGAACGCCGCAGAAATTCTCATCTTGGCTGACCTCCACAGCGCAGATCAATTGAAAACTCAGGCAGTGGATTTCATCAACTAGTGAGTTGGCATCTTCAAAGTTCTCCTTTTGGGGTAGTTGGGATAGCTAGAGAAATGAGAAAGACTTTGTATTAGTGAGTAAAATAGACGAGAAGCTTCATTAACCTCTTAGTAGTAAGTATAGAATTTTCATCTTTCCCTTCATCTCAACAGTGTGGAAGATGGTTTGCTTTCATGGGTTTAATTTGATTGCTGAGTGAAGAGTTTAACTTACTTGTAGTGATCAGAGTTGATGAGAACGACAACCTGCTGGCCAGAAAAAGCTGTGTGCCCCAAATGGTAGCATCTTTCCTTCACAGGCACTGGCTTGATAACAGGCATGTAGATCTCGGGGAGAGCAGATGAGCGTATTTATGAGTTAGTAAAATCCATCTAATGGTTCATTGTAGGATGAGGAAAAGAGAAGGGACCATCAGTAGATGAGGTTATTAAATACAGTTTTGAGACAGAAATGTTCATTCCAGTGGATCTGTTCCTTCAAGCTTAAATGACAAGTGACCTGGCCGTATCACATTCAGAAATAATTCTCCGTGGGGCATGTTCTACTCCCCTGCCCACTGGGAAGCAAAAGCTAGAGAAAGCCTGAGGAGGAGGAGCAGGCCTTAACAAGCCCTCCCGACCGCAGTTCTGGCGTGAGGCGGGTCTAAGAGGTTGCCAGGCGGATAATGAACATTATTCAGCACAGAAAGGGCCCCCAAACAGGAAGCAGTGTCCTCTAAGTCTGTAAGATTATTTGAAGATTTTATTTATTTATTTCTAGAGGGGGAGAGAGGGAGAGAGACGTCGATGTGTGAGAGAAGCATCCATCAACTGGTTGCCTCTCGCACGCCCCCAGCCAGGATCCTGGTCTGCAACCCAGCCATGTGCCCCAACGGGGAACCTTTCGGTCTGCAGGCCTGCGCTCAGTCTACTGAACCACACCCACCAGCCAGGGCTGTATGATTATTTTAAAGGAGTTACCGATTGAGGCAAAAGAGAAGGGGACCACCAAATGTTGGTCTTAGTGAGTGCTCATTCTGTGCTGGAGAGGTTCTTACGTTTTGTAGATTTAACCCTTCAGTGAAGTGTAGTTAGCATCCGCTCCTTTTTTATAATCAGATAGGCCCCAGGCTCTGATCTGCTCTCTGGTTAGGGCACTAGTAAATGGCAAAGCCGGAAGGAAGCTCAGAGCTGGCCCTTCATTGCAACACAGAGAGCATGGACGGTGTGGTGCAGGGCCCAGGAGCATTCCACCTTGCAGTTGATGATGCGGTGGCGCAGAGTCCTGGTTTTCAGAGTTCAGCAGCCACAATCTGGTCGATTCTGCGCACCGTCTAAATAAGCAAAATCTTACACATATTAAAGGTTTTCTTTTTAAGTGTTTCTTGCAAACTCTGGGAAATTAGGCTGTCTAGGTGGCTGTTTAATTATTCTTCGCTCACTCCTTTGGTAACCCAGCTCTCCACATTTCTCCTAGTCATGCTTCGGATGTCTTGGAGACCTCCGGGTGGAAGTCCATGGTGGTGTCGCATCCCCACTTGGTGGCTGAGGCGTACCGCTCTCTGGCTTCAGCACAGTGCCCCTTTCTGGGACCCCCACGCAAGCGCCTGAAGCAGTCCTAAGATCCTGCTGTTGTAAGACTCCGTTTATTTGCCAGAAGCAGCAGCCACTGTTGCTGCCACTGACCACCAGGTAGACAGCGCAGTCTGTGGAGCTTTACTCTGCTGTGGGGGAGACTGCACTGTGGCCCCAGACTTTTAAAGCAGCACTAAATAAACTTGGGGGAACGGGGGGAGGGAAGGGCCAGGGACCCGGGGCCGTTCGACCTAATGAAAACCCTGTTGCTGTGTCACTGTGTTCCCTTTGGCCTGGCCGAGTCCGATCCCGTGGGGATTCGGTTTAGGCGCTGGCCCTGAGGACATCCTGGCGGTGTGGTACTTGGAGAAACCTGTCTGCATCTGACTGAGCAGAACAAATCGTCAGGTGCCTGGAGCAAAAAGGAAAAAGAAAGAAGGACATTTAGTTTTAAGACAAGGGGAAAGAAAAGGAAAGAAGAAAGGATTTTTGCAGAATTTCTCAAAAATCAGTTTGTGGATTCCAGTACTATTTATATTGAGAGAAGTTTCAGTCCATCCAACTGTGCTAAAACTGGGATATTTGTGAAAAACTCCTCACTCCTGCAAGTATCGGAAGAGCTCTGGTCTTTAGCACTTAATATTTGCAAGAACAGAATACATCCTTTTGTCCCTTTATGAAAAGAGACGAGTGAAGGCGAAAGGAGAAGGAGGTTATTTGATCTGGAAGATGAGTGTTCTGATGTGGTGGCTTTTGCAGAAAATCTTTATTAGTGTTGAAAACTGGAAAAAAAAATTCACCCAGAATTCATACTGTCTTGACAAGAACTATGGTTCTCTGTTTTTAGATATTGTGGAAAATGTTTTTTGGCATTTTTCTCTGATTTTATTTCTTGTTCCGCCCCCACCCCCTTTTTCTTAAAAAAAAAAAAAGAAAAAAGAAAAGAAAAAAAACACACAACAAAAAGAAGAGAAAAAGAAATTTTATTATTAATGCTGTGTGAAAAAAATCCCAGCCCCGATTGCTCAGCCGTTCGTACCTGCGCCTGCGCAGGAGCCAGTTCTGCCCCTTCCAGTTCACCCCTCTTCCTACAGGGGAGAAGTTCCAAATGTTAATTTTTTTTCTTTTTGAAAATATAAATAATGACTATTTTGTACTGTGTGGTATCTCTGGTCTTTTGTTTCACCCATCTGAGTTGTCTTTTGGGTCTGAGTTCCTTAAGGGATTCTGAAGGCCTCGTTCGATCCTTCAGCTGGCAGAGGTTTGGTTTGAAATACCCGAGCAGTGGGGACTCACTGCATCTCCCTGATCTGGCGCTTCCTCGGTGAGCCGCCTACAGCGGCCCGCTCCCGTCCTTCCCGAGCACATCGCAGCCCGCGTTCTGCTGGGGGTCAGGCTCCCGCCTCTGCCAAGGCAAGCAGTGAGAGTGGGCTGTCTGGACCCGAGGTGTTCTAAGGCCTACTCTCAGTGTCCTTCCTAGTGAAGTATAAAAACATCAAGGGGACATGGGTGTGGAGATTAAATAAAGGGATGTTATTATCTCTGACTGGGTCTGTCACTGACTCTATGTGTCTTCAGAAAGGGGGATGTCTGAATCCCCAGTGAGCTCACAAGAATGCCCTAGGCCCCCTCTGCCTTTCGTACAGCAGTGGGGGACAGGACATTGGGGACACTGGAGAACGCACTGGCCATCTGGCCAAGGTATGTCGTAGTTGGCCTTAGATGGAATCTCGACTTGTTTCGCCTTCCATTTCCCTTCAGGGACTGTAGCCTTTGTAGGTATTTCAGTGTTCATTTATCTGGCCACCCCTGTAATGGAGTAAATTTATTATCAGTATAATCAAAGAAGACAGGATCTGCTTATTGGAAACCAACCACTCCATCGCACTGTTCGGTTTCCTCCTAAGTGTCACCTACGTGAGCCAGCGCCCAGTTCTCTGTGCTCTGGCTGCTGTCCCTGTGCCGCCTTGGTCCTCGGTCCGCAGATCAGCGCACACTCCAGTGGTTGGGCAGGCACGGTCTCCCGTACCACGTGGTCCTGGGGCAGCTGCGTTTGCTCAGCAGTTCTCAGTTTCCAGCGAACCATGTGCACGGTGTCTCCTGTGAGCTTCCCAACAACTTGAGTTTGGTAGGACGAGTGCTAAATATCTTCCCATTTTATAGATGAGAGAAGTCAGGGGACTTGCCTGAGATCACAGAACTGTTGAGTGACGGTCCTTCTAATGTAGAAGCCTGAAAAGACTGTCAGCAATGGTAGCAAATTTCCTTCGTGAAATGTTTAGGTACGAAGTACAAGGCACAGTGTCCTTTCTGTGGGAATAGCAGGAGCAAAGCTCTGGGAAGATGCCTTTGCTTGCTTGCTCTTCAGAGGTTCCCAGAGGACAAACCAGACTTCAGATTTGCTTTCTTCATTCACAGAAAGCTGCGGGCTTGGGGCTGGTGGGTTTAGAGAACATGTCCTCAGGAGGGTAGCAATCCCGGTACTGAGCTTCTGGCAGGATGGTCTCCGCTGGGATTTTCCAGTGTTTATGGAATTTCTAATGTGGGCTTTACTGTGGGCACAAAGCTGTTAGGGTTTCAAGTACAGGTGAAGCTACTCCGTGCTCCTCCTGTCATTACTACACTATTTCTGGACGTGTTTGTGTTTAAATGATGCAGTTGCAGCCATCTGGTTGTGACAACATCAGAGCCCCAGCGTACTGTTCGTGAACCTCCCACTGCCACCACCCCTCCCTTAGCTCCCCCACATCTGAAATTTAATGCACGTTAACTCCACAGTCTGGGGCATGTGCTCTCGCTGCAGAGATGGCCGTGCCAGTGGAACAGTTGGAGATTTCAATTCCGCAAGGAGAGGGCTTATTTATCGAAACAATATTTCAGGCAAGGCGTTTCAGAGAACCTTTGGTGTTGCTGTTCCAGGTCCAAATAGAGTACCTGGTGTCACTGCCCCGCTCCCCTCCCTCCATTGTCAGCCCCCTATATCTGGACATGGGGACAGTGAGCCGTCCTTGGAGAATTGTCCCCATTTCCCACGTGGAGACGAAACCGCTCTCTGTTAATGGGCATCTCAACCACCTTTATGGGTTTTAACTTTTTAGGTGAGAGATGCCCTTTCCTTTTCGCTGCTAAGTCAGCTGGCCTTTCGGGTCTTAAAGAGATTCCTCTTTTTTAAAAAAATCCAGCCAGAGACATTAAGATCTTTTCTTAGGCCAAAAAGATCTCTGCCTTGACCACCACTCCGCGCATTTATTTATGAATCTGATTTAAACCTATTATGGCTTCTCCGTGTTGTGCGAGCCCCGTGCAGATGAAAAGAAGCAGCTGTGTGCGAGCAGAGCAACAAACGGGGGAGTTGGGTCACACTTTGAAACCGACTGTTGCTTTGTTCTGGCTCCTCACCTCCTGTAAAAGAACAACTAAATTCTCCCAACATACTGTGTTAGATCCTTTGGTTTATCTTTGTCAAAAACAAACCCTTGGCTGGAGCCCAATCTTATTTCCCACAACTAATTATCTTTTTAATCAGCCTGGGCCCAGTGCATTTCTTTATCTCGCGACTTTTCACCGAACTCTGCCCGACGCCGTTTAGGTTCATTTCTGACAGTTAGCTGACTAATCTCACATTCAGGTGAGGACCACTGAACTGCTGTTTATGTACGTGTGTGTGCAAGGTGGATGTGTTTTTCCCCTTTTAATCTTAGAGGTGACTGCGCCACGTTGGGGCCTTTGACCCGAGAGGTGGACACCTCATGGAGACAGTGAGCAAGAAAGTGAATGTAGGGCGATAAGCATTTGGGATAATGAGCTGGGAGAACCAGGAGCTTTGACTTCCAGATGAGAGCGGAAACTTGAATATTGTTGACCGATAGATCTTCATGCTGCTAAACTGTTAGCAAGGTGATCAACCCCCCTCCCCACCCCCCACCAGAAACCCTGTAATGCTGGAGTGGAAGCTGGCATGTGGAATACCGTTTGTTTCAGATTCCTGCAACTCTTAAGAAAAAAGTTTAGACTTGAGGGAATTTGGTACTAGCAACAGAAATGATGAACAAGTCGAAGGGGATCAACTCTAGGGAGAAAACATCATGGAGATAAAATAGGAATAACCCAGGTATGGGAATGCAGCGCCAGCCCGCAGTGTCCAGATCTCACAGGAGTTTTGAACACTTGCCGGCTTGTCTCATGCAGCTCCCATCCATCCCAGCTGCAGAGCTTGGGAAGGTGGTAACATAACTTCCTCAAGGTCACTCAACCTGGCTCCGGGCCAAGGAGCAACAGAAGGCAAAGGAATAGTTTCGGGGCATAGGTCCAAGGAACAAAGAGCGAAAATCCAGGAGTTTGCCAGGCAGTAAAGAGGACGTACCTGCTCCTACTGCCCAGTTGAAGTGGGGAAGAGTTTCAGCCCCCTCAAGCCCCTTAAAGGTGAGCTGTGGACAAACTGAAGAGAAAAAGAGGCCCCCCACATAGTTCATCTTCCTTTCGTGTCTGAGAGAACAGACATCTGGAAAACTGAGATGACATACTCAAGGTCACCGAAGTGAAAGCTCAGACCCCTGATCCAACAAACGACGGCGGTGCCAGACGTTATATGAGGCTAGGGTTCAGGTGGAAGGTAGGGTTTCTGCTCTACTAGTTCCGTCCAGTGAAGGAGGCCAGGGGATGGCCTTGAGGACTGAAAAGATGCTGAGTTTACGCAAAAGGAGGTCAGTGGATACCTTCGAACAGCTTCTGTCAAGTGATGGAGGCAGAAGCCAAGACTGATGAGAAGGTAAGCACGCAGATTGAGTGTGAGCCACTCCCTCCAGAAGTTTGGCAGGGAGAGAGGAAGGGAATCTCTCCCACCCACTCTTAAGAACTTATGTCTCCATTTAGTCAACACATTTATTTTTGTCTGGAAGTCATCGTGTACAGGTTGTTCCATAAAATTAGATACTTTCATAACTGGTATTTGTAACAAAAGTCATGTTTATGGAATAATTATAGCTTTAAATTGAGAAGAAACGAGCACCTTCAGCCCTGCCACAATTTTGAGAATGGTTTCCTAAAGACAGACACATGTGTCTATGCTTCAGCCTCTCCATCTTCCAAGTGAAAGTTTGCTTTGCGCTTACTATAAAACCCTTCAGACGTTTTCATGAGCCAGTGGCTTGGTGCAGTGGGGTGCTGCTAAAGGAATATCATTCACTTCCCCCAGATGAGCTCTGATTGGCAGCGCTGGTCCGTTTCCGTGGGGTAGGTATTCCCACCATGGCCCATTTCAAACTTCCAAGGAGACCTTATCGTACAGGGGTGTCCAACCTTTTGGCATCTCTGGTCCACACTGGAAGATGAATTGTCTTGTGTCACACATTAAATACACAAACACTAACAAAAATTGATGAACAAAAACAGCGTTTTAAGTAAATTTACGATTTTGCACCGGGCCACATGCAGGTCGCAGGCTGGACACTCGAGCCTGAGTGCAGAGTCGGAAAGGGATGCATGGCTCACCCTTAGCCAGCATTTCCACTGTGCGAATAAACATGTATAAAACCTCAAGAGCACGCGTAACAGTAGAGTGAAAAATAATTGGGAAGAGGTGAATTCTGACTATTGCCTTTGCTGTTAATTGTATGTTAATACAGTTTAATTTTTAACTGGCCACTCAACAACGAGCTCTTGAAATTCCTCACAATTTAACAGTTGGCTCTAGAGAGCCAGTGTGAACAAACTCCAACACACCACTCACTGGTGTGGTTTCAAGCTTTTCCTCCAGCATCTGTGCGCCTCGTCGTTTCCTGGAAGCCCACACCATCTAGTTCAGCCGTGAAGTGGAGTACTGCCTTTCTAGGATCTGTAGGTAAATCGGCATTGCTACATGAACCAGTAGTCATATTAACACATTTTAACCTCTGCTTAAATGTTTTTATCTCTCTTACCAGTACTGGGAGTGTGTATTTTATTGAGACACTAATGAAAAATAGGCCTACCCACTGAGAGGCAATCTGATGTCATCCTCAACCACCCAGAGACTAGGGCTGTGGTCTCCGAGTGAGCGTATCCCTCCGTCCTGCCCCTGTTTCTTCTGCACAAAAGTTCAAGAGGAAAACAGAAAGGAAAGGGCATTGAGAGTGGTCAGCATATGAACAGGTGATCCCTAGGGTCTCCTACGCCATCAGAGTTTTAAAAACTGCTTTGGTTTGGCCTTTTAAGAATGAATTCTTAGAACCCTTTCTGTTTCCTTTGCTAGTAAGTTATTTATACATTTGCTAGATGGTGTGCCAGGGTCTGTGCCAGTTTCTAGGGATAACCAGCAAGTAAAACTGCTTCTAATTACGGGGAGATGGTGTCCTGAGGAACCCCCCAAATACTGTCCCGCCAAGCTGAGCGCTCTGAATGAAATGGGTAGGGCACAGCAACAGCCTGGGAGTGGGGAGCCCATCTCACCTGGGAGATCCAGAAAGGCTTCCCGCAGGCAGCAGCTTTTGAAGGCGGGAGCTGAAGGATGGGGAGCTGTCAGCTTGGTGGCGTCAGAGAGGCATGCTCCTCTCCTACATTAAGCCCTGAGTCAGGAGGGCGCGTGGTGCGCTCCAGGAGGCCGGGTGGCCGGAGCGTAGAGGGGCCGAGAGCAAGCTGGAAGCCAGGCTGCCAGGTCCTTCCTAGGTCATGTTTAGACCGTATGGGGCTTATACAAAGCACAGTGGGAAAATCACTGAGCTTTATGGGGGTGGCAAGAGTTTCATTTTAATGAGCTCTTTAGCTGCAATATAGAAAAGTTAACGTTGGAAGTAGGAATGGAGGAAGGCAAGAGAACTCAAATGAGGGAAGTGGCAGAGCTAGAACAGTGTGGATGTATTTGAGGGATGTAGGAGGCAAATTTGGCAGAACTTGGTGATGGATTGGAGAGAGGAGGGATGAAGGGGTGACTAGGATGGACTCACTGAAGTACAGACTGATGGGAAGATAGACAGGCTTGATGGAGATTCGATCGTTAATTTCACTCGTTAGTGATGAGATGCCTTGAGAGGCCCAAGCGGGAGGCATCATGTGGGCTGTTGAACTTAGGAGCCTAGGTCTCAGAGGAGCGGTGAAACCTGGAGAGAAGGCTCTGGGGAGGTACTGGTTTGTAGGTATTTAGTCCTGGGGTCTGTTGGATCTCCAAGAAGTGCAGAGTGAGGGGAGAAGGGGGCCCAGGACTAAACCTTAAGGAGCTCTTACATTTAAAGGCTGGTAAAAGAAGATAAGTCACAAAGGAGAACAACTGGTCAACATAGGAAGAAAATGTGTAAATGAAAAGAAGCAATACAAAATTGCTGAAAGTATCAATGCCAGAGAATAAGGGAAAGAATTTTAAAATGCTCATGGAAGCTAGCATCATGAAAGTCATTGGTGACTTCAGCCAGGGCCATTTCAGGGAAGGGACCCCAGCTGGGGTGAGGGGAGGAGTGCATGGGAGACAAGGAAGAAGACAAGGAGTGCAGGCCAGTGACGGGTGGGCTGTGAAGGGAGGGGCAAGGTTGAGGCAGTATCCCGAGGAGGGAAGTGAGTGGGGGCAGGGGGTGTTCTGCTTTTTCCTACGTGAAAGCAACACGAGCATGTTTAAAGCTGGTAGGAATGAAGCCAGTAGCAATGAAGCAGTGAGCGCTCCGAGGTCCAGTAGAGAGCAGATACTCTGCCGTGAGGTTCTGAGAGGGCTGGGTGGCCTCAGGCAGAGGAGGGACACTCTCTGGGTTTGAGGAGAGCCCTGCGGAAACAAGCGGATTTGTCTGGTAGTGGGAAGTTGAGCACATTTGTATCTGGGGGATGTGTATGTTTTTCAGTGTTCGTTAGGAAATCAGGGCAATAGCTGAGAATTCCTGGAAAGGGTGGCGCGGGGGGAGCAGCGATCTGAGCTGTTGTTGGGGAAGAGTTGGTGAGCGCCTCCCTCCACGCCATGGTGCTGGCCAAAGTACCTGCCTATGTGAGCCTTAGTTTTCTCATCTTCAAAATGGGTCTCTCTCATAGAGTTCTCCTAGACATGAATGAGGAAAGTGTATGTCAATTCCTTAACACAGTGACTGCCATTGGACGAGGGCTCCAGCAAGGTACGCTGTTACTAATGTTACTGCTACTGCTACTTCATTCTCATTGTTCTAACCTAAGCCGTATGTAGCCTTTTCAGTCCATTGCCTTGTAGGATTTCTTGGAATGAAATCTAGATCTGCGATAAGACACTGGGTTGGGCACCTTCGGGACCGTGGGAATGTCCTGAAAGCATCCTGGGTACTCTGGGCGCACCTGCTGTAACGTGTGGAGGAGGGGGGTCTGCAGAGGTTTCAGGGAAGAGTCCGCCTGCGCCAAGTCTCTCAGCCACCTAGAATAACTCATTCTTCATTTACGGTTACCACCATCATCATGGTTATCATCTCCAAAAGCTAGGAGTGCTTGACACAAGGTGCTCCAGCGAGGGAGGTAAGAGGCAGGGCCTGAGCACGCCAACTTGTATTAACAGGTGTGAAAATCAGGCTTGAGGAGAGGAAGCAAGTAACTTTAGGACCCAGGAGCCCTGTTTCTTGGACTGTTGCCGCCTCCCAGGGGCCAGGGAAAGATGGGGGATGCATACCTGCTAAATCAAGCCCATCTTTTTTACACTTTTTTTTCTTTTTTAGCTTTTTTTCTTCCTGTTCTGCCCCTGATCTTCCTTCCTCCTGGAGCATAGAGGATTCCATTTATTTCTCCTTCGTTTTCCTAGACATTTCTCTACCCTGTCTCTAGTCCTTCTCACTAGAGTGACATCTTGAGCCTGATCCTGCCGCATAAAAAAATAAAAAGAAAGGAAAAAAAAAAAACCTCTGCCTACAACAAGCCCTCCAGTGCTGGTCTCCACTGAGATGTGGCAGATGGCAGAGCCTGACTGAGCAGCAGCGGCCCCCTCCTCTCCCAGACCCAGGGGCTGCCAAGACTGGTAAACGGGGCGTTTATATACCTTTCCACCCTCTTGTACCCCTCACCTGCCCCCAGTGTCCCCACACCTGCATCATTCCCACCTATTGCAGATGCTGCCGTACAGGGTTTAGCTGCCTCTTGACCTGTGTGTGTCTCCTTTTTCCCATCCTTGTGAAAGACGTCCATGATAGAAATCGAGTTCAGAGTTCACCCGTGAGCCAAGGTTTACTAGCCAAGCCCTGTGTGTACCCCATGCACTTGGCCCTCCCCAAGGTGTGGAAGAAGCAGGCCATGAGAGGCCTAGTCCCCGGGGACTCACTCTCGGGTACAGTCCACGCTGGTGCTGTTCACACACCGGTTCCCAGGGGTGCCAGCAAGGGACCGCAGGCCATCCAGGCTGATGAGAAACTGATCTATTGAGTGGAGGCGACCTGAAGACGGGGCAGGGGGAGAGATCAGGGCGGGATAGGGTGGGGCGAGGGGGCCAGGACTGGGGCAGGAGGGGCTCTCGTTGGTGGGCTCTACAGCCTGGGGAGGGCAGGCGGCTCACTGCCCTGGGGGTTGACCCCTGTGCTTCTAAATAAAGACCCTTTGGCCACCTGCATTCCCTGAGCCTTGTGTTATGTTTGCGGGTACAGGTCCTGGGGGAACTGTACACCGGAACTCCTCAGTGTGCCACAGGGGCTTCCGGAGTGCAGAATGTGGGACTCGGCCGCAGAAGCAGCAGGAATGCAACCAAGTGCCTGGGTTCTTGGCCGGAATCAAGGGGAACAGAAGTGGGTTCCTTTGTGTAAGTGCCGCCTGAACTCCAGCCTTCCTTGTGGGGTTTTCCTGCACATTCTTCTTACGGCAAGGATGAGTACCCGTGGCCATTCGCCAGCCCGCCCAGGCCCAAGCGAGGCCAGAGCCCGCCCCCCTCCCCATATGCCGGACTGCGCTTGCAGCCGCTCGCTCCAGCCAAACACCGTCCCAGCTGCTTTCCCCGGTCCAATGCACAGCGGCCCTCGGGCAAGTGAAGATCACCCTCATTTTACAGGTGGGGAAACTGAGGCACAAAGATGTTTGGTCTCTTGCCCAAAGTCTACAATTAGGCCACCTGGCTCCGGAATCTGTGTTCTCAGCAGCGGCACTACACAGCCTACCCTGCAAGAAAACCAGCCCTCCCCCTTCCCAGCGGGCTCTGCTGTGCCGTGAGCCCTGGGAAGGGGGGAAATGGGGGCACTACATGGCAATAGCCCTACACTGACTGACATGATGCTGCTGTTCACAGAGCCAGCTTGCCCCTCAGCCAGTGGTGAGCAAGTGGGGGGAGGGCACGGCCATCCAAGATCCCGAGAGGTGAGGTGACTAGATCAAGATCACGTGACAGCCAGGACGCAAGCCCAGCTCTCTAAACACATCGTAGCTGGGCATGGTCTCGCTTTGAGCCCAAGGTGGGGGAGCCCGGGCTCCTTGGGACTGAGTCGGCCACTGAGCCGGCCACTTACCCACAGGGGGGACCATCCGCACACCATGAAAGGGAGCCTGGTGCGAGAAGTGCGGCACTGGGTTAGGAGCCCGAGGCCCCGGCTTTTCCTGTGACTCTCAGTGCCCCCCACTGCACCCCAGGAGCTAACCTGGGTCTCTTCCAGCCGGAGGACCTGGGCGTGTGGGAATGTGACCGGTGCCAGCAGCTCATCGTCCTGTCGTCACTCCCTCCCCCAAGGCGGTGGAGCGGAGGCTGTGCTCACACCCAGGCACAGCGTCCAATGAGGCCCACTGGCCTCGACTCCCCGCCCCCGCCCATGGAGAGCGTGGTGTGCAGGACACCTGGGCCAGGCACGCTCAGGAGACCCACCTCAGAGGTAGGACCTCCTGCCTCTGGGGAACCTCCAGGTCAGCTGGACTGGGGCACATGGCCCCTGCTCTCACGGTCTCCAGTCTGAGGGGGAGACAGCTGTTTCTTGTCAGTCAAAGGCAGGGGTGGGGCGGAGGGGTACATCCCCCTTTTTTGCGGTCCCCAAGTTGGGAGGTACAGAGTGCTCCAGTCTGAACCTGAGTCAGAGGTAGGAACAGGTTCTTCAGAGGATCACAGAGGAAGCAAGATGAGTGTGGAGTTGGGGCCAGACGCTGGAAGAGACGATGGGGTGAGCAGGTGGGACCAAAAGGCCTGGAGACCGGGGCGGGGTGTGAGGGGGGCGCGATCAGAGCTACAGAGCCACCCAGCTTCAGTGTCCTGCGGAGAACCTTTGGGTCTGGCGAGCTGTGGCTCACTGACTCCTGCTCCCCCCCCCCAGTTTCTTTCTACGCTGGGGGTTTCTCCCTTCAATTGGCCGCTGACATTACATTGGCCCCCGTAGAACATTCCCTTTTAGACCACGGCTCCAATGTGGACTGAAACCTCTTCCCCTGGATCTCCTGGCACCGTGGAGACCAGCTGGAACTTATAGAGGCTTTATTAAACAATATTTGTTGAATGAATAAGTACTAAGAGAACAGAAGGGTATTAACGTATGATGTCCACAAAGCTTAAAAATAGCCTGGCTCAGAGAGCCTGGATTTCCGGATCTGTGCCTACCGAGGCTCTGGGCTGGGCTGGGCTGGGCTGGGCTCCCTCCTTCTGCCTTCAGAGGGAGGAGCTAGTTGAGGCCCAGCACCAAGGAGGTGGGTGTCCTTCCTAGTCCCCAAGAAACTACATGGCCCTTCTAAAGCTCGCCTAGTCACCCCCTTTCGTCTACTCCCCAGGTGGACAACCCCTGAGGAAAGTCCCCTGTTTGCAAGGGCACGGATTTCCTCTGGTGGGTGCAGAGGTGCCCCTGTCTCTTAAGCCAGGTCAGTTCAAGAGGAATCAGAACCATGGCCACCCCCACCCAGTGTCCTGGGCAGGGCCAGGGGCTCAGGAGAGCTCAGGTTCGAGTTCAGTCAGTCTCTGCTGGTCTCAGTGTAAGCGCAAACCACCACCGACGGCTGCAGCCTCAACAGCCTGGCAGTCTGCTCCCCGTGGCTGGGTCTGCCCTACTCCCCCACTTGGCCTTCCACCCAGTTCGAAGCACAGGCCACGCTGGCTGGCCCACGCAGTGTGCGCCTTTGTCTCTGGGTGAGAGACGTGCCTCACACCCACGGGTTCCCTGGGTCATGGGAGGGCAGCCGGTGCTCTGCCGCATCAACCACTCCCCGCACCCCCGTTCCAGGCCCTCTTCTGCATTGGACTTCCAACGCTGTGTTGTCACAGGTAATTAAAGGTTTTTAATTAAATTAGGATCCCATCTGGCTGGGATCAGTCAGGCCCTTAACGAGGATTCTGTGTCACCAATATCAAAATGTGGATGGGGACTGAGACATGTGGGGGCTGAACTGGGGGACTAAAGGCCTTCCTGACAAGGCTAGAGAATCCTTCGGAGCCCCTCAGTGGCTCCCTGCAATGCAGCTGCAAGTCGCTCCACCTCCCCAAACGGAAGCTGTGTGCTTTGATGCCGGAGACAGGGTGGAGGACCAGAGCTTCCCCACGTTTGTTCTCGTCTGTGAGTCTCAGACCTGAAGTGCTGCACGATAGGTGAGCACCGTCTCATTCCCACCGGTGAGGACACCGAGGTCCACAGAAGTAAAGTGCTCAAACGCATCCCCTGGATCCGCTGGGACCAGATTTAACTGCTAGAAATGGAGACCCAGTAAGATAGAAACTTGAGAGAAATGAGATAGAAATTGGATTTTTTCTTTTGCATAAAAATCTGAAGATAGGCAGCCTAGGGCTGGTATGACACTTGTATCCCACAAATTTTTCAGGGAACAAGATGTTTCCGATCATTTCCAGGCTGCGGTTCTTATTCTCATGGCCTAAGATGGCAGCCAGAGCTCCAGCAGTCACATGCATATTCCAGGCAGCAGGATGGAAGATGGAACAAAGAAGGGCTAAGCTGTCTTAAGATTTCTGGAAGTCACCTAATGACCCTTTTGCTACATCACTGCCCATATCTAGTCACATGATCACACCTAGGCACAAAGGAGGCGGAGAAATGTATTTATTTCAGGCAGTCATGTGCCTAGTTAGAAACTGAGGATTTCATGACTATGAAGGAAGGGGGAATGGATGCTATAAAACCATCATTGGTCTCTGCCACATGCATTATGGGGCAGAACCAGGGCAGGATCCCAGGCCTCCAACGTCTAGCCTGGGTCCTTCCACCTGGCCGCCCAGGAACAAGGCTGAAATTGACATCAACCCATCTCCAAAGACAAAGAAGAGAAAGTACATTTGTTGAGCAGTTTATATAATTCTCCCAACAATGCTGCAAGGGAGGTAGATGCTGTTTTTTCACATAAGGAGGCTCTGGGAGATTATGCCATTTGTCCAAGCCACCTAGCTAATAAATCACAGACCCAGGATGGAGACCCAGCTCTATCTTCCCCCAACACTTCTGTGGCTCACTCATCGGTCACCTCTGTGGTTCAGGAAGTGCCAGCCTGTGTCTTGGGACCACTCAGCCAGGTGGCCTGCAATGATGAACCAAGCATCTTTCTTTTGGGTTGTTATCAGGTCAGGCTTTGAGCTTGGCAGGTTGACAGGAAACAGGGTCCTCCCCTGTGGGGCCAGAAGCTGGCCCCCAGCTGCAGAGTGCCAGGTCTCCTCTGGCATGTGTTCCTCGGCGATGGCAGCAGTTGCCACTCTAGGGCTTTGGCGTCATTGGCAGGTGCTGCCGCCACCTTACGTTGCTCCTCCCTAGTGGGGCTGGCGGTGCCTCTCCTCGCCTGTCATCCCAGCCCCCGGTTCCCCTGACAGTATCATAAGACTCAGAGTCTTTGGAAGTAACATTTCTCTCTCCCACTCTCAACCATGACATTGGATCACTTTCCAGCACAGAGCAACTGGCTCATCGTATCCCCCACAACCCCCTACACCAGCAGTCCCCAACCCCCTGGCCGAGGACAGGTACCTGTGGGGCTGGCGGCCTTTTAGAAATAGGTGGACAGGGAAGCTCGCCTGAGCTCTACCTCCTGACCCTCCCCACCTGAGCTTTACCTCCTGTGCCCACCCTCACCACCCCCACCTCGTTCATGGAAAAACCAGTCCCTAGTGCCAAAAAGATCGGGGACTGCTGCCCTACACATATCCACTCAATAATCCAGGTCCCTTGGTCACCCCATGCCCTTTGGACGCCTCCACCCCTGACACACATCCTTCTCTGAGCTTCCCTACCCACCCACCGCCTCATGCATCTCTGAGCAATGGGCCTCACCAAAGGAGTCTGCCACATGCAAGGTCACCAGCATTCCTGCCAAAGAGGGGGAAGGGGGTGACTCAGTTCCTGCTTGCTCATCCCAGGAAAGGAGACTGAGGAGGGAGGGACCCAGACACCCATTTGCTTTGCCTCAAGCTTCATTGGGGGGAAGACTCGGCCCTGCTGCCAGTTGACCTATGGGCATCCCCTCCGATTAGCTTCACAGGCTGCTGGGCAGACTCACCCATTAGGGATGCAAAAGCTGAGGCCCAAACAGTGCCTGTACCAAGTCCGAGTGTAGAGATGGTCTCCAGGGGTCCCCCCACGTCTGTACTGCAGGCCTTGCCCTCAGGAAACCTCCAGTCTGATGGGGAAGGCACAGACCCTGGCCCCAGGCTGATGGGGGGATGCCATGCCATAGCCTCAAAGACCCCTGGCCTGGCAGGCATGTCCTAGAGCCTCCACTAGGGTAGAGGTGGCAGGAACCCACCCGGGGGTAGCCCCCAGCGAGGCAGAGCTTTGGGGGAGCAGGGCCATGGGACCCAAGCCTGGTCACGGAAGGGTGGTGGTGGGTGGGGAAGGGTGTGTGTCTATCTCAGTGAGTGAGGTCCCTCTCCCGGGGGATGCCATAGCCATTGCTCACCAAGGGAGCAGAGGTTGGCGCCTTTGTAGCCAGAGGCAGCTGGATGGACCCCTTACCCTTGCGAAGACAAACGGTGCAGGAAGTATCGTGATGGCAAGAATAGTAGAGCCCAGAGGGTGATTCCAAAAGAATTACGATTTCGGAGGATATCTGTCAGCAAGATCCTAGCTGAGAGGAGCAACCGGGTGATGGGGAAGGCAGAAAAGGATGAGGCGGCGGAGTGTGTGCGCGGGTGAAATGAAGTTATTAAAACGAACCCACCCCCTGTGCAGGCAGAGCTGCGTGCCAGGCAGGCCGGCCCTCCAGCTGTCGGTGGCATCTGGCTCTCCGCAGGAGGACAGGAGCCAGAGGGGGCGGGTCAGAGTGTCCCCGGGTCCTGCTGACAGTTCAGCCAGGCCAGACAGAGGAGGCCCCAGGACCACCTCTTGCTGCAACCCCCTGCTCCGGTCCTCTAGTACCCACAGGGGCTCCTCAGTGGTGTCTGGGGGGTGAGCATCTGCTGGTGGGACAACACACCAGATGCTACAACCGTAAGCCCCCTGCGGCAGGGCCTGAGACCCTGGGCCTCTTTGAGCCCTGAGTCCCCAGCCCGTGGTGGGAAGGGAGGGTGGCGTGGCAGTGGGGGAGTGTCTCAAGTCTGCCCAGGAGAGATGGCCCCAGGAAACACGGTGCAGGGCAAGGAAGCCAGAATAAGAATGTGAGCTCAAGTCATGTGCCCTTTCTGAGTCACTTATGCAAGGTGGCTTCTAAGGTCCCATCCAGCTCTGCTCTGCAGTGTGAGGGAGACTGCTCCGTGCTGAACGCTGCTGGACAGGGAAGACAGGCTGGGGGTGGGGGGACCATCTTCCCCTCCTGCTAGGACTCTCCTAACGGTGGCTGTGTGGCCAAAAGGGACCCAGGGGACCTGAGCGCTGCCCTCCAGACCCAGAGTGACCTCCAGAGAGGACACTGTGATCTTGGTAGTGAGGATCCAGCCTTCCCCTCACTGAGCCCCAAACGGCTCAGCCAACTCCCAGATGAGGTGCTACCAGCAGCCACCCATTCCAAGGCCCTCTGTGGACTGCGGCAGGGGAATTGCTGATTTAAGTCCCCGTCTGTCCCCATTCCACCCTGGCCTGTGCCCTCACTAGAAGGTCATCAGACTGAAATGCCAACACCCCTGATTCTCTGAAAGGACCCTTCCCAGGAGACCTCCCCAGGAGAAGCAGGGGCAAGTCACAGCTGGGGGAGAGCATCAGAGGTGTCTCCTCATCGTGGGCAGCTGGAGCCAGAAAGGAGCTTGGAGGTCATCTGAAGGTCCTCAAAGTGTGACCCCTGAGCGCAGAGCAGTAGCACCCCCTGTGGGCGTTGATTAGAAAGGCAAGTGCTTAGGGCCCACCCAAACCTACTTGGGATGGGACCCAGAAATCTGTTTTAACAAACCCTTGTGGTGGTACAGAGGCCCATCCCCCATTTGAGAACCTCTGGGCTGGACCAGCTCCTTATTTCATAGGGAAGGAATGGAAAGAGACCCAGAGAGTGGACTTGCCAAAGGCCACAGAGCAAAAGGCCACAGAGCAAAACACTGATGGACCAGGGACACCCAACGGGCCTGCCCAGATGGTGACCCAGGAAGTAACAAGAGACACCCTTCTATGGCCCATCCCACCCACCAGGTCTCCCTCCCTGAGCTGCTTTGGCAGACACCACAGCTGTGTGAGCCCTGCAGCCCTGCCATCTGGACTGTGGGGTGCCCGGGCCCTGTCCCCTGACGAGAATCCAATGCCCTGGGAAAGCTTTATTCCCTGCTCCAAGAACAAGATTCGGCACACAGAAGTTGACAATCAGGTGATTTCACAAGACTCCCCCCCACCCGCCCACCCACAGACAGACACCACGGAACAGGTCCAGCACGCCCTCCATAGTTTGGCCTCCTGCAGCCCCACAGCCAAGAGGGGAGGAGACATCTCCATCCAGCCCCGATCTGACAGGCAAGACTGATATTGAAGGGTGGCTGGCTGGACAAGGAGGCTCCCAGAGGAGCCAGCGGGGCTGGGTTGGAGGAGGGGCACACAGCGTGCGGGGTGGGGGCTTCCACGTATGGCCCCAGTGCTGGGAGAGCCATGGTCACCCCCGTCTCAGCTGGAGGACCGGTGTCCCATCAGCACAAGGATGGGTGGGAGTACAATGGCAGGAGAGGAAATTTTGGAAAGGGGGCCTGGCTGGGGGCAGATGGCCGATGACCTATTTGTCACAACATCAAAGACTCCAAAGTCACCACTTCAGCCTCAAGCCGAGCTCAGTCCACAGTCCAGGACAAGGGGCTCCAGGCTGCCCACCGAGCAGGCCTGGACAGCTCCTCCCCGCCAGCCCCCAGCGCTGGCTCCCAGGAGGTCCATTTCAGCCATCCTTCCCTTCCTACTTGGTGTCGGCGCTGAGGAAATAGCCCTCTCCTTGTTGCTGTCCGGTCTCAGGATGGCAGGGAGGGAGCCAAGGTCTCAGGCTCCTCTCCAGGACTTTATTGTGGTCACGCTGGTCTGCCAGCCCCAGGGGCTTCCTGGACACAGCATCTGCCTCTTGCTCAGTGGGACACCCTGTGAGGTGACTTGGAACCCACTCCCCCTTCAGTGCACCTGTGCCCTAGTCGCTCCACGACCTCAGGATGGGGCCCGAACTTGAGACCCCTTCCCCACCACATGAGACTTGGCCTCTCCTTCTCTCCATCCCACTCCCTGCCTGAGGCCCCTCCCCGTCCCTGCCCAGTGTCCAGACAGATGGCCTCCTGTGTGGGCAGGCCTGTCCTTCCAGCCCCGGCCTGGCCTCTGCGGCCTGCCCGGGGTCAGCCAGAGGGGTAGTAAGGAGTGTCACTGTGGGCGTTGTAATCCGGGCACACCTTCTGGACCAGCCTGTAGTCTGCGCTGTAGAAGGCAATGTAGACGCAGACAACTTTGAAGGGCTGGGAGCAGCTCCAGGTGGCTGAGCTCTGGGCGTGGTCTCGGGAGCAGGTCTTGGCCGGGTCGTGGGTGCAGAGGGAGGTCCGGCGACCCCGCTCCACCTTCTCCCACTCCATCCGGCAGTTGAAGATTTTGGAGGCCTTGGCTTCGATGAAGATCTGCTGTTCCTGGTGGAACTCCACGGCTTTGCTGGGGGGCACGAGGCTGATGGAGATGTTGCCCTGGCCAGTGGCGTTGTGTCGGAAGTGGACGCTGAAGGTCCCATTCCCGTGGTCCACGATCTTCCCTGTGACAAGCAGGTTCAGGGTGACTGTCTTGATGTTGGAGTAGAAGTCGCCCCAGCCAAAGATTTTCTTCACCTTGGCTGAAGGTGAGGGGCTGTGGTTCGGGCGGTTCGGGGGCTGCCCAAGGAAGCCCCAGGCCTCTCCAGGTGGAGCCAGAAGCCCTAGGAGAGTAGAGTTGGCCAGGGGACGGGACTTAAGTGAGATGTGGCCCCGCTTCCGAGGCATCCGGGGCTGGGGCTGGCTCTCGTGGTCATCATGCTCAGGGTCCTCTGAGCCAGGGGGTCCATCGTCCTGGCCACAGATGACCTGTGGGGGGAGTTGGGATAAGTGTGAGAGCCCTGTCCCCAGAGGACCCAGGAGTTCTGGTCCATTGCTTCCTGTCGCCAGCATCATCTCTCTCGGTCTCTTCCACTGACTTGGGGGCTGAGGGGCCCCTGCACACACTGCCCATTTATGTTAGGGGCCGGGTGTACACTGGCTGCTGTCATGGTCCCATCTCATGTTCTGACACCCAGGTCACCCCCCTCCACCTCTCCTCCTCACTGCCTTGCCTCTGGCCACTATCCAAAGTCTAAAAGGATGGATGAGGATTCTCTGCAGTGGACCACGCCTCCAGGGGTTCGTGGCCCTTACCCCTAGGGAGTGCCCAGTCAGACGGGGGAGGCCCAACCTGATCTTGGAAGAGCCACTGTCCGACGGCAGAAGCTGACAGAGCCCCCAGACGTAAGAGCAGCAGAGTCCCTCCCTGCCTCTGTGGAATCCCAGGCTGATGGTTGGGGGTGTGGGGGGACACAGTCTCTGCCCTCAGAGCCCCAAGGCAGATAGGAGAGCTCAATCCCAAAGTTGGAAGAGGCCTGCCCCCCATTTGACAGGAGAGGTACAGCCCCTGCCTCTCGGGCTTTCTAGCCTGCTGGATGAGGTGCCACCTTACCCTAGGACAGCTTCTGCCCTCAGGGCTACAGATGATGGAGTAAGGACACGGAGCCGGGTGACATCCTCTCTCAAGTGTAAATGCAAGAGGACTGGGCGGGCAGGGTGGGGGGCTGGAGTGAATTTCACACACTAAGGGCAGCCAAGGGAGTAGCAAGCCGAACACCCCCACGGGCCCGCTGATGATAACAGGCCAGGCATTACTTGCACTCTGAAGTAGGGGTTCTTCTCACCCCCATTTCACAGAGGAGCACCCAGCTTTCAAAGGCTGCGTCACTGTAGGGCTCAGTCACCCAGGGTCAGCCCTCCCCCCTCCCCCCACCTGCATCCTCCCAGCCTTGAAAGCCAGATGTGCCCCAATCCCCATCCCCGCCCCAATCTCCTGTAAAACTGCCAAACTCTGCTGGACCACTCTGGCAACAGGCGACTCCTGGGGAGGCTTCCTGGAAGAGCGGTGGCGAGGGCCAGCGGGACAGCCTGACCGAGCTCAAACACGGGACTGCTCTGGAGGGCGTCCAGGAGCGGACAAGGTTTCCTGAGGGCAGCTGCCTGGGGTGTGTCTGCGCAGCCTTTGACGAGAGCACTTACCCTATGCGGCTATGTTACCAGCACCAGGGGCACCTGTTCACAGTGGGGTGGCATCTGGATTTGCGGGTGTCCCTGGGGTGAGGCTGGGGGATGCCCGAGGGCTGGAGCCTGGAGGGCTCCGAAGGGGTTTGGGAGCTTCTGCTCCCTGTTCTGACCCTGGCCGTGGGGGCGGATGTGTGCAGTGGCCCTGCCTGCCAGGCCCCAGGGATGGGGTAGGACAGCAGGAGGAGAAACTCCTGGGCGTTAGACTAAAGGCTACAGACCGGTGTGCGCTTGGCCCCTGGGGGTCACAGCTGAACGGGTGGAGGATGGGGAGAAGGGCCGCAGGTGGGATATGAGAAGGGAAGGGTTCTTCCACGGTGAGTGGCAAAGGGGATTATTGTTTTGAAGAAAGGGGCAGAACCAGATGTGGAGCTGAGGCTTCTCCAAGACAGGATGGGGGTGGGGCGCTGGGTCGGAGCGGAGTTAAGACCTGGGCTGGGGCCTGGGGTGGGGTTCCCGGGAGTCCTGGGCCCCCGGGCAGCCGCGAGCAAGCTCAAGAGGAGCAGGACCTGGGTGCCCAGCTCAGCTGCTGCGAGCCCGGGGCGGGAGCCGCCTGCCCAGGTCCTGTGGGGCTCCGGCTACGCGCAGCCGGGAGAGGAGAGGAAAACAACAGGCGGGGAGGGCGGGAGCGGGAGGGAGGGAGAGCGAGGGACGCAGGGGCCGACCCCGCCTGGACCGGCTCCGCGCGCTAGGGGACCCACAGCCCGGGGCCCTCTGGGTCCCCGAGATCAGGAAAAAGCCCAATCCCCCCGACTTGGCGAGGCACCAACTCCACAACCCACCCCCTCGCCCCCTCCACGCGTCCGTAGCGGACGCCTGGAAGGGGTCGGGTAACCCTTGGCGACCTAGCTCTCGGCCTTTTCCCTCTCCCTCGTGCTGGTCGCACCTCCCGCCACCAGCGGCCGAATGGGTGGGCCAGGCAAGCACCCGCTCTCCGCCCCTATTAACCCTTTCTGTACCTTCTTGGGTCTCAGACCCGCCCTCTCCCCCAGCCTCCAGGCGTTCCCTCCATCCCAGGGATGCTGGGGGGAAGGGAGAAAGTTTCCGGGCTCGGAAGCTTCCCGCGCTCTCCCCCAGTCCTCGGAGCCCCTGCCCTCCTCGCAGCTCCCCGCGGACCGCTTACCAGATAGAGGCTGCCCTGCACTAGGAACACGAAGCAGCAGCGAGTCAGTTGCATCCTCCTCCTTTGCTCTCTTGCCCCTTTCTCTCTTTTCCTCTCGGGGTCCCAGGCCCCTGCCTTACCCCTGCTCTTTTCAGGAGCGCCGTCCCATCCTCCGGCCGCTGGTGACTCGCGGCCCTAGCTTCTGCCAGTCGCCTCGGACCGACCCCGCCCCCTTCGGTCCAGCTGTGCAGCCGCCGCCCCCTTTCCCTAGTCCAGCTGCGTGCCGCGCTGCCCCCTCCAGAGGTCCCAGATGTGTGCCCCGAGCGCCTCGAGGGACCCCAGCTGCAAGGTGGCTCTGCCGCTCCAGATCTGCGCTCTGCGCCCCCCTCGGTTCCAGCGGCGCCGCTCTCGCCCAGATGTGCTGGGGACCCGCGCGCGCGCCCGTCCCTAGTGCTAATTTCCCTGACCAGACGGCCCCTCCCGCCCCGTCGTGGCGCGCCCCCTGGCGGACGCCCCTGGCGGTGCCGAACCCGTCTGCCGCTCCCCGCGCAGCACCCGCCAGACTGGAGCGCTCCTGGCGCCCAGGCGGCTCCTGCTGCCTCGTCCCTCCTACAGGCGGCTGCGGCGGCAGCGGCAGCGGCAGGTACTGTGAGCCCAGCCGGTACCTCCGGAGTTAACTCCTCCCCTGCCGGCCCGCAGCCCGGGGACCCACGACAAAGGAGGCTGGACGGGGCGGGGAAGGGGATAGGGGATGCTGGTGGCAGGGAGAGGGTAGTAGCCTGGGGCTAGGTACCCTACCTTTCTCACCCATCTGTCAGGGCGTTAGCCATCTGCTGCCCTACCCTCAACCCTAGGAGACCTGGAATTTGGAAAGACCATTTTTTCCAAATCCATTCCAACAACCAATAACAAAACAACAACAAAAAAAACCCAAAACAAAAAAAAGTCTTCCTTAGTGCAGCCTCTCCCCACAGTTGGAAGTCCACTTTCCGTCTGTAAAACTTGCTTCCTTGCTGAGGGAAGTTCTTCTGGGTGTCTAGCCTGTACTCATTTTGTTATAATGGCAGTTTCTTTCCTCTTCTGCTTTACTCAGAGGGGTTGGAATAACTGTTCTCACACCCTAACACACACACACACACACACACACACACACACACACACTTCAGTGCAATCGCTGAGACAGGAAACTTTGGCTAACGCCCTGGGCTGAAAAGGCTACTAGGGGTCAGGCTAGACACCCAGAAGAACTTCCCTGAGAACTTCTTCTGAGGCTTCTGAGAAGAACTTCTGAGGCTGGGGTCAAGGGTTAGGGTTAGTGAAGTGGGCAAGGCCTCCGTGGGGGCTGCTCCTCTGTTCCTCCTTCTCGCTGACCCTGTGACCCAGGCAGTCACTAGGCTGGGACATGGGGCTCCTATTCCAGCAGGGTCCCTGGTTCTCTCTGGTCTCTGCAAATTTCCAGGGCAACAAGGGAAACAAGACCCTGATAGGAGATTCTCAAAGGTGGGATCCTTCCCCCACTAATCTCCACATGTCCATCCTGGAATTTAGAGCCCCTTTACTCCTTAGAAAAAGCAAAGGTCAGGTCCTAGTACCCTTTGAAGGCTGTGAGGGCGAGGAAGTACCCTGGCATCTGGAATGGCCCCAGCCTGGGCTGGGCCCACCAGGCCCAGTGGGTGGGCATTCCGCTCTGTGGCCCTCAGGTCCCAGCTTGGTCTCTGGCTGCAGCCCTCAGCAGGCACCCAGCCTCCTCCCCCACCATCTGCCAGGCGGGTGCGCTGAGAATGCAGATGAATCTTAATACCAGCCTGGGCCAAGTGCAATGAGGGAGACAGCTTCTGCAGAACCCAGACAGCGTAACAGAGCCCCCTGCGTTCCCAGGCACCCTGGGCGGTACCAGGTGCCCCAGCCCTTCCTTGGTGGTGGTGGTGAGGCGTGCGTGTCTAGTCAAAGACCCCAAAGGTCGGGGAAAGAAGGAACAGATAAATCCTTGTCTGGCCTTGGGGCCTCCTGTCCGGCTGGGAGGAAGGAGCCGTCCGCCTGAGCGTGGGCAGCTGGTTCTGGCTCGCAGCTAGGCAGAGGCAAAGCTGGGCCCACTGCTTGTACGTCTCCAGAAGGCCCTGTCCCCAGGAGAGCGGTGTGGCCCAGCAGAGTAAGTACAGCTTTGCAAGCCAGACAGCTCTGGGTTCCACCCGCTGTGTGACCTTGGGCAGGTTGCTTTGGTTCTCTGGTGCCAGTTTCCTGATCTGTTGTTGCAGGAACTAAGTGAGACAAGATGTCCAAACAAAGCGCAGGCACAATGGCTGGCGCGCAGCCGTGGGAGTGCAGGGAAGGGGAGTTCTCGTCTTTCCACTTCCCACACATTTGCTCTGCCTGCGCCTCCTGCCAGGCTCGCCCTCACTGCCCTCCTGGCCATTCCTGGCTCCTTCAAGTTTCCCCTCCACATTCATCCATCAACCCCTGATCAAGCCTGTCCTCAGGGTCAGGCACCAGGCCAGGGGCTGGGATACAGAGATGAATGGGACGCCGTCCCTGCCCTCAAGGATCTCACTGGCTGGTGCTGAACCAGGACATGGAAATCAATGATTATAACTCAGTGTGGTGAATGGAATAACAGATTCCTGTACCGGGCATTGTGGATGAACCAAGCACGGTGCAGACGGGGGCAGGGTGGGTCAGGGATGGCCTCCCAGAGGAGGGGATGCCCAAGTTATGAGGAGGAATCAGCCAGGCGAGGGCTATACCTGGCAAGGGGCACTGACTGACCCAAGGTCCGGAGGCTAGAAAGCAGAAGCAGTTTGCTGTCACTGGAGCTCAGAGGGGAGAAGAGGAAGCCGGGGCAGAAGGCTGGGACCAGCTGATGAAGGGTTTTATGTGTCAGGTCAAGGGACTAGGGCTTTTGTTTATGAGGATCTATCTAAGGGTTTTATTAAGGAGGGTGGGGATTGCAGTCAGATTTGCATTTTAGGAAGCTTTCGGAGAATTCACTGGAAAGAGGAAAGCCTAGAGGGAGAGAAGTAGTTAGGAGGTAAATGCCATGGCCTGAGGTAGGAGAGGGGGAGGCCGAAATGCCTTTAGGAAGTAAAATAATCAGCGTCTGGTGGCTGCTGAGGCTAGAGAGGAAGGGAGAAAGGGAGTCAGGTGTGGTAGTAAAATTTCTGGCCTGGGTGACAGGTGGGATGCTCGCTGAGATGGGCGCCGCAGGTGAGGGAAAGATGTGTGCTGGGGAGACGGGGTGGTAGGGTCAGCTTCGGTCATGGCAAGTCTGGGTGCTTCTGGCCACCCCAGGAGGGGAGAAAGTCTAGCTGTGGGTATTAGGGTGGTCGGTGATGCGGGCTGTGAAAGAATTCACAAAGAGAAGAAAATGCAGAGTAAAGGTTTTATTCACTCTCCAGGAAGAGAGGGGCGTGGTGTGGAGAGGTACGCGGGCACTGAGGGGAGGGGGCTTTGAGCTTTCATTGGATTATCACCGGCCTAAAAAAGGGTGGGTGGTGCCGCTGCGTGGCCCCTGGGCTGCTGGGGCGTTGAGCAGCCCCGAGGCTGCGGTTTGTTCCGATGTTATCTCCCCCCTGAGGCCACAGGGAGGGTTAGTTCTGCTCTTGCTTTCCAGTAATTTCCCGTCCTCAGGACGTAAGCTGGGAAGAGTGAAAAATGACTGTCGTGTTTAACAAGGTCACAGGCCTGCTCAGCAAATGGTGCCAAGACAGCAAATGACACCGACTTGATCTTTCCACTGGGTGCTGAGGGTGTGGATAGATCAGAGGAGCAAGGGGCTTGGATGGGGGGTCCTGGGCACTCTGGCATTTAAGGGGCAAGCAGAAGAACAGCTCCCAAAGGTTCTTGGGTAGGAACAGGCAGCCAGGGGCAAGGAGGGCAGGCAGGCTGATGGGGTTGTCTTACTTCAGTGTACCAAGCAGAATGGGGTTGTTGTACGCACAGATTCCAAGGGGTCCCACCTCAGGGAAACTTCATCCGTTGACGGGGGCCCAGGAGCATGTATTTTTATAAGCCCCTGCCCTGCCCTCCTGATGCTGCCAGAGGTGACCTCTAGACCTCACTCTGACAAACTGTGGTGTGGGGGGTGGGGTGGGGGGGGCATCGGGAAAGAGGGAATGAGAAGCAGCTCAAAGGAGTGGAGTGGGCTGGGAAGGTAGAGACAGAACAGAGAGTGCTGAGTCTGACTTTGATTCCTCCACCACGGCACCTGACCTCGGCACCTGACCTCGGTCCCTCCAGCGGCTCCCAGGGTGGGAAGACAGCGCACAGGCGTGCTGGCGGGACACCAGGCATTCAGCCTCACCTTTCTGGGCCCCGCAGCTCCCCTCCCCCGCCACACCCCGCTGCTCAGTGAAGAGGGCAGGACTCTGCTCACTAGTCCCACCCCTCAGCCCCTGTTTGCCCTCTGGATGCAGGTTAGCTGAGCATTTGCTTAGCACTTCCGAAGCCTCCACTTGCTTCTTCAGTCTCACCCTCAGAGGAGTCCTATTTCCCACCAGCCTCTCATTGCTGCAGGAAAGAAAACGACACAGTAGGTGCACTATCAGTGCCTGTTGAATGAACGGGAAATGGGGTTCCTTGTGGTCTGAAAGGCAGAGAGTCCATGGATGCCCTCGAGCCAGTGGCAGCAGAGCTGAACTGGAGGAGAGGTGGGAGAAGGTCCTTCTGGGAACAGTCATTCATGTTTACCCGGCAATCTGCAGTTTTAAAGCTTTATGGTAGAGTGCTATGTGGAAGGGGGCAGCAGAGCCCGGAAGGAAACCCTAATTCAAGTGAGGGGCCAAAGACAAATCCCAGATAAATTACCTTGTGGTATGTGGATCAGCCCAGGTAGGACGGGAAGGAGAGAACCTCCTAGGCAGAGGAAGCGACTCTGCAAAGGCCAGAGATGAAAGCAAGCCTGGGACGGGGCATTGATGAAGACAAGATGAAAGAAAGAATCATTTGTTCTACAAATAGCTACCCGGTGTCTGCCTTTATGTCGGGGCCCGGGCTGGGTGTGGGGGTGCAGCTGTGGTGGAGGAGAGCCTGCAGTACTTGTTCCCACGGAGAATCCGGGCTTTGGGAGAGGCAGACGTTAAACCGTTACGCCCGACAAGACACAAGCTCTGAGATGCTTTCCAGCAATTGCAAGTGGTATGAAGGAAGAACAGCAAGTTCTGAGCCAGAGAAACTGAGGAGGGACCCCGATTTACCTGGAAGGAGTCAGGGGAAAGCCTGAGAGCTGTGGCCCCTCAGTGAAGATCTGAAGGATGAGGAGGCCTTGGCCAGCCACAGAGCCGGGGGAGGGGCCTTCCAGGCAGAGCGAACAGGGCAAGCTAAGAACAGTGCATGCGAAGGAAGACTGTAGTGCTTTGAGGAGCTGCGGGAACTGAGTGTAGTGAAGGGGGGGTGGTGAGGGTGGGGGGCTTGAGCCAGAGAGCCAGAGAGATGGGTGGGGAATGGATCAAGGGCTTTATGGATCTAGTTAAGGTTTGGGGTTTTATCCTGTGATTAGGTGTTTTCCTTCTTTTAATTTCGTATTTTGAACAGGGGTCAGATTTGCACTCTAGAACGATCACCAGAAAGGCCACTCTGACCACAGGGTGGAGGGTGGATTTGAGAGGATGGGTGAAACAGGAGGCTGGCAGGTGACGGTGGCCTGAATTAGGGCAGAAGCCATCGTGATGGGAGGAGGCAATGATCTTGAAGGAGGTTCAAGAGCTGGAATGGAGAGGAGTTAGACTCCAGGACAAAGTGCTGAGGAGTCAAAGATGACCTCCAGCTTTCTGGCCTGAGGACACAGGACAAGGAGCAGGTTGGCAGGGGGACAGGCAGCACCCTGCCCCGGGCAGGTGGAGGGTAGGTGCTTCAGGTTGCTCAGGTGCATAGCTGGATAGCTGGGTGCAGAGTGGAGTGTCGACTACGGGGACAAGAAGGGGATGATGAGCCTCGGGAATCATCGGAGGTGAAAGTGTGAAGAGCTTGCAAAGGGCCCTTGTTGGAAGTGTGTGAGCTGGGGCTGCTGGGGCCAGCCATGTAGGAAGCAGTGAGGGGAGATGGGGCACCAGGGCTGCAGAGGGGCCAAGGAAGCAGCTGGCAGAGCCCTGGTCTGAAGGTCCAGAGGGAAGCTGCCCACTAACACCCAGAACTGTGCACACCTCAGGCTTTGAGAGGTCATTATGTCTATACCTCTGCCTCTCACAGGATACACCAGCCAGGAGGGACCTTCGACCTGTAAAGGTTCCCACCAGTGTTCTTGCAGAGTGGGAGGGGCAAGGACGTGGAGCCCAGCAGCCCTGGATTTAGAGTCTGGCTTGGAGATCTGCTTTCTGGGTGACCTTGGATGAATCTTTCCTCCACTTCCCTGCCCATAAAATGGGATCATCTGATAGGGGGAGGACGTGCTGGCCGTGAGAGCATCAGGTTCTCTACTGGGCGCACAGTACCCCCTGGTCTTCTGTCTGAACTGAGCTGGTGGAAAGCGCTTTGTAACCAGTGACGCACTGAACAAAAGGAGTCTGGTCACGCTCCTTCCTGCTACATCTCAGGTGGCTTTGCAGGTGAGAAGCAAGAGGGGAAACAGGGCCTGAGCTGGGCCACCAGATGATAGGGGATCTGGCACGGAGGCGACACCTGGCTGGGAGCCAACACCTGGCACCAGGTCACCTGGTACCAGGTCACCTGGTCACCACCTGTCGGCTGTACCCATGTCGCTGTGGTCTACGCCAACTCCCACAGGGGGCGGTGGAGAGGCGCGTGGGCGCGTCGCGTCGGTGGCAAGTGGGGTTTGCGCGCCACCTGGTGGGCACTTGGGGCGCCTCCTGTGGACGTTTTGCCGAACCCAGAGAGGTGAGGTGGAACCCGCCCAAGCATACGGTCCCCCAGAACCTACCGGTGCTCAGATATCCGCACGCCCGGCGCTGAGGAGCTTAACAAAGATTCCTTAAAACAAGGAATCTCTCTGGAGCCAGATCGCCTGCGTCATAATCCTGGTTTTGTTACTGTCTTCCGCAAATTACTTCACCTCTCTGTGCCTCATTTCTTCATGGGTTTAATAACAGTATCCCCATATAAGGTCGTTGAGAACAGCCTCTGGCACATAGTAAGTGCTCAATAAACTCTGGCTATTGTTATATTCGCATTCACTGACTCATTGAGGTTTTCAAATGTCAGGAGCTTGCAGGGAGGCAGGTCTGCAGTGCAAATAGCCTTGACTGGGCAGCGGGGAGAGGGTTCCTACAAACTGGGGCACGGAAACGGAACCTCGGGTCTGTTACTTGTGAAGTGGGTCAATGTAACATCTGTAGTGAGAAGTTCCGCTTCCTCTGCACCGAAAGGGCGCGAGGTGTGTCTAGAGGTAGGGCACCCCAGGGTCCACAAGCTCTCCTGCATCTCTGGCCCTCAGGTTTACCTTGTGAGGTCTGGCCACGTCTGCCCGAATTCAGGGGCTCTTGTCTTTATGGACCCCCGAAGCACACTGGGGCTACAGCACCTAGTGGCAGCCACCTCCGGGGGTCAAATCATCCCCGCAGGTGCGTCCCCTCCCTCCTGCACGGGGCTGGCTGCCTGGTGTTTCTCTCCTTTTCTGGCGACCACACAGGCCTGGCTGCGCCTTTCATTTCCAGGCCGGTGGTGACGCCTGGCGGCAGAGGGAAGAACAGCCGCAACCTCCACGCCATCAAGAGCCGGTACTGAGTACCTCTTCACAGTCTGCACCGCGGGGCCACTCTGAGTGGTGGAGGGGAGGGAGGGAACAGACACTGTCAGGGGAATCCGGGAGGTAGAAGGGATTCCCGGAGCAGCCCTGACCTGGGCTTCTGCTGGGGAGATGGAACCTAGGGTCTTCCCTCCCAATCAGATCAGAGAGAGGAGTCAAGGTCCACCGAGGAAGGGGCAGGGTTGGGGTGTAGCCAGATGACACACCAAATTCAAGGGAAAGACCTCCTTGGTTTTCTCACTCCACACCATTTGGGGTCACTACTGTTTCACGTTGGTGCCCCAGCCCCCTAAGATTTCCATGGGGACAGTATAGGGCAGTACATGGGGAGGAATGAGCCTGAGAATGACCGCAGCCTGCAAGAGCCTTCAGTCCTGGCTGCTCCCAGGCCTGCAGCCACAGAGGCCTAGAGCCCAGCAGAAGGTTTGGAGGAGCAACAGGAAGGACATCACCTGGAAATGCTCTTCTTGCCCCTGTTCTGCCTGGAGCACCGTGGAAGTGTGGCTGCCCATGCCTGCTCCCAGCAATCTCACCCACCCGGGAACATTGCCAGCCGGTTGGGGCCAGACCTTGACTCACTCATTCCTCAAGGCCAGGCCTAACGCTGGCCACCTCTGGACATGGCATTCCAACTCAGGGCAAACAAAATCACGCTCAGCACATTCTGACCCATGGACCTGTGGCTTCCTGTGTTCCCTGCTCCAGGAAGAGCCACGCACCCCACCTCGTTAGAACCTTGGTGCCAGCCTGGCCTCTGGTCTCTTTCCCCGATACCCAGCTGTATCTCCACCCCATCGCAGGCTTCAGGACTCCATCCTTGCTCACTGGGACCCCAGCAGCCCTGGACGGGTCTCCCCTAGCTTTCCTTACCCACAGCACAGCCAGAGGGAGGCTGATTTCTAGGATGCAAACTAGATGGTGCCCCTCTCCTGTTTCAAACCCTTGGGAGGCTTCCCATGGTCCCAAACTTGCCAAGGTGTAGTACAGCACCTACCAAATTCTCGTGGGCCAAATTCTCTTTTAATTGCACCGCCCAACGAGGTGCGTTCTATTACTGCCCCACTTCACAGATGAGAAAACTGAGGCTTCTAGAGACAAGGTGACAAGTATTATCCACAGCTAATACTCTGCTGGCTTCCAGAGCCCATGCCTTTACCCACCACACCAGTGTGTCCTGGGGTGAGGTCTTTGTTTTGTTGGCTGGGAGATTCCTCTTATTGATATTACAGATGAACAATTTTAATTTTCATGGAAATATGTTTCATTTGAGCTTTTCAACTCCCTTTTATTTATAGCAAGGGAGACGGGTTTCCCATTTATGGAAGTGGGTAACATCCCTTTAAGTGGGATCTATTTTAGGAAAGAAGGTAGCTAACTGAAGGAAAAGTAGTAACATGATGGTAATGCAGGTGCCATGTGGGTGTGGGAAAGGGTGTGGGCACACTCCCGCCACGTGCCAATGTGCTCACGCTCCTCAGGAGAAAGTGCAACGTCTTCAGCGTGCTTACGAGAGTGCTCAGCCCTCTCACCCTCCCCTCCCTTCCCCATGGCTGTGGACTCTGAAACATTTGCAGCTCCCCAAACACGCCAGCCTTTGCCTCTGCGCTTTGCACATGCTGCTTCCTCCGCCCGACCTCCCCTTTCTTCTTGGCCGTGTGATGCCCCCCAGCTCTGGCATCATCTTCTTTTTGACGCTTTTCTGAAACGGACCTCTCCTACCTTTGCACCCCCAGAGCCATCTGACCTCACAACATTGTTGCACTTTGTTCTCCCTTCTTTTCCTCCCTGGAAGTCAACAGGGACAGCCTTCTCTGGCCCAGCACCTGACACCCAGAAGGAGGTCAATGCACGCACGCAATGAATGAGTTCCATGGGCGGCTCGCAGGAAGCAGGCAGGCTAAGCCCCGTTGGGAGGAATGGGAGGCTGGTTACAGCCTTCGAGGAGAAGGTGGGTGGGGACCTCTGAGCTGGGTGATGATGGTGGTGTGGAGAACTGGAGGAGAGGGTCTCTCGGAAGCAGATCCAAGGATCTACAGGGGAGCTTGTTATCTGTCAAGAGGAAATGTCAATTGAGGGGGCAGGTCGATTTGTTTAATTAACCACGCTGCCATGTTGGTGACCCACCTGGAAGACAATAAAACCAAATTCTCACCTTTCACCTGACAAAACAGATCCCTGATGGATTAAAGATTGAAAGTGGTATAAAACCTAAAAATATTAGAATAAAATTTAGAAAAATACTTCTCTCACCTTAAAGGGACAGGAAATCCAGAAGCCATAAGAAAGAAAGAAAGAAAGAAGGAAGGAAGGAAGGAAGGAAGGAAGGAAGGAAGGAAGGAAGGAAGGAAGGAAGGAAGGAAAGAAAGGAAAGAAAGAAAGAAAGAAAGAAAGAAAGGGAAAGAGAACGAGAGAAAGAAAGAAAGAGAAAGAAAAAGAAAGAAAGACAGACTTGGTTATGGTGGGGAAAAGTATTTTTGACTGATGTTAAGTTTCCATAAACAAAATAAAAAGACCAAAAATAAACTGGAAGAAATATTTGCAACTGGTATAACAAAGGGTTAATATCCTTACTGTGAAAAAAAAAGTTATAAACCAATAAGAAAAAGACAAAAATAAAGAATGTGCACAAGTGTAAAAACCAACTAATGGAACATCTATTTGAAAAGGGATTCGGCCTCAGTAGGAGGGAAATACAAATAAAAGAACAATGAGACGTGTATTTTTTGATCATAGACTATTTTCGGGGGGACACTCTTAGACTCACAGGAAGGTAGAGCATAAAGCACGGAGAGCCCCTGCAGACCACTTCCCAGGACACAGTTTCCTCAGCTGCTAAAGACTTACAAATGGTATTTTTGCTACAATCAAAGAACCAATGTGGACATATTCTTTCCTAAAGTACCTGGTTTATTTGCATGTTCTTAGTTTTTTTCTCATGTCCTTTTCTGTCCCCGGATCCCGCCCAGGACAGCCCCTTACATTTAATCTCTGCGGGCCCCTCTTGGTGGTGACCTCCTCAGCCTCGTCTTGATTTTCGATGACTTTCACAATTGGAGGCGTGCTGGTCGAGGATCTTGTAGAATTCCCCTCTACTGGAATTTGTCTGGTGTTTTTCTCACAGACGGGGGCTGTGGGGTTTGGGGAAGGTGACCACAGGGACAAAAATCCACTTTTAGCACGTCGCGTCAAGGCTACCCACCATCACCGTGATCTAAGACACTGAAGGTGACCTCGACCGCCTGGCTGAAGTAACGTCTGTCAGGTGTCTCCCCTGTAAAATGACCCCCTCCCCTCCCAGCCTGCCGCTTTCTGTGCCGCACTCTTCAAAAGGAAGGCATTATGTGCAGCCCGCAATGAACCCCCCAGTCCGGGGTTATGTGCCCCCGCTTTTAGGATGAAGTATCCCCATCGCTTATTTGGAATTCCTTTGCACGGGAGATTTGTCCCCCTCCTGCACTTATTAATGTATTCAATCGCCTATTTAAGTCAGTATGGGCTCATGAATATTTATGTTATGCTTTGGGTTTTAATCCAATAGTACTTTATTCACTTTGTTCCTCAAGTTGATGTGATGTATTTTTTTTTACCCCGAGGATTGCAAAAAATGGAAGATTAACAACCCGGGGTTGAGGCAGCTGTGGGTGCTGGCCGCCCAGAGAGCGCGCTGCCGCCCCTCTGCAGGGAGAGCGGCGTGTTCCCACCTGGAGGAAGACGAGCAGGGCAGAGCCAGGTGTGTTGCCTGAGCCCATTTTTAAAAAAGAAGACGGGCTGACTATCTATCTATTTATCCATCTCCATCTGTCCCCCGGCAGCCGCGCTGGCCCACCTTCCATCCACTCTCCACCCAGTGGACACCCCAGGGGTTCCTGCGCTCTCTGCCTTTCGGGCGCCCTCAGAACAGCAAACCCCTCGCAGTGGCCCACGGTGCCCTCCACTGGGGCTCAGCTCGAAGGTCCCACCTTGGACAGCCCTTCCCTGGCAATTCCAGTTAAAGCAGCCTGGTTCCTGCCCCAGGCCCCACCACTCCCCTCCGCCCAAGCCCAGAGAATTCATTACTATTTGAAATATTTTAGTTCACTGTCTCTTGCCTCCTTTCCCCCACTAGAATGAAAGCCCCATTGGGACAGTGGGCACCGTATTGTCTTCATTTGCTCCCGTAGCCCAGGCTTAGCACTGGGCCCAGCGCCTAGTAGGTTTCAAAACTTCTTCCTTGTTGAGTGAGCCACCCTAGAGAAATAGGAGAGAAGACGACCCTCCTTCAGCCCTGCTAGTGACTCAGGGCTGTGGGGCTGGGAGGGGGGTGGGGGGATGGTCAGCTTTTTCTTTAGATCCCTCTAGTTTGTCGAAGCTGCTATAAAGAACACACAGTGCTATGGTTTGTAATTAAAAAGAAAATCCAATAAAGTTAATTAAGAAAAGAAAAGAAAAATTGAAGTTTTCATTTCCTGGGGGGCGGGGGGAATGAAAAAGCAGAAGGCTTTCTGCGGGAAATTGTTTGGTGTGTTGGGGCGCACAGGTGGTCGCCTGAGGCTGGGAGAGTGGGGTGGGCTGAAGAGGGTTGGGGTTATGGTAGCAGAGGAGAGGGTTGGTGCAAGACTGGGAGGTTCTAGAATTGTTATGGGAGGGGGTTCGGGTGGAAGGGGTGGGAGACAGAGGCTGTGCTGGGAGACTTGTTTGGAGGGAGCTGGCAGGGGGTTGATTCGGGGTGGTCAGTGGGGAGCGTGGCTAGTGGGGTGACCAAGGAATCTCTGGCCATCCCAGGGCACCATAACTGGGACTCAGCCCCTTAGTCCTATCCCTGCCCCGGGGCCTCTTTTGGGGGCTAGCAACTCTCTCTCTCTTCAGCTTACCCAGCAATAAAGTAGGGACTGACGCAGGCGACTCTAAGGTCCTCCCAGGTCCTCCAGGTCCTATGACCGCTTCAGTCCCGGCTGACTCCTGGGACTCAAGGGAACTTGCTTTGGGCCAGCCCAGTAGGCACCCTAACCTTCTAACCACCGTGAAGCTCTGAACAGGCCGCCTCCGCCTCCGAACAACAGAGGGCGCTGCGGCGCCGCCGCACGTAGCCGGGCTCAGCGCCTTCCAGAGTGGGTCACTGCTGCTGCGGTCCCGGGTGTGCCCCAGTGTCCACCGGTTATTTCCCTGTCCACCGGGGTATTCTCTCTACAGCCCTGGTCACTCCAGAGTGTCTGCGGGGCTCGAGAGTCCGATTCTTTGGGTTTGGGATGAAGAGGGCAGGCTGGATCCGGAGCCTAAAGGGGCTCAAGAAGTCATTCCTTCCACACCCCCTTGCCTCTAATCTCTGCCTCTCCTCTCCCTTCCTGCATCTCTCCCTGGCCTGGGTCCAGCCCATGACATCTGTGAGCAGGATCAGCTTTGCGCTGCACGCCTTTCACTCCCGTGTCTCTCTTCATCTCATCCCAAGAAAGACCCTTCTTCACTGTTCCAAGCCTCTTTGACTCTGCCATCTAGACTGGAAGGCTCTTGGGTGTGTCTTGTCCCAGGATCAGAGGAAGCTCTGCAGCCTCTTAGATGTCTAGTTTGTCTCTGCTGGGATTCTGGCTATTGGGGCCACCCTCCCTGAAGCTGACTGGGTGCACAGATGATCCCAGACCCAGGAGAGCATTGAGGACTCCAGCTGCCTGCTGGCCTAGCCCCCACAGGGCCAGGGAAAGGGGGTCCCACTGATTCCAGGAGCTGGGCAGGCCCCACTGTGCAAGACTCTCTCTGGCCTAGCTTTTGCCCAGTTGCCACAGAGGAAACCTATGTGTCCCTACTTCACTGGTCCTCCACTGCCCCCAGGGCCCTCCCCAGTTGGACAGAGGGCCCGCATAGGCTGTTGGCCCAGGGTATGTAGTAGAAGGGTGGTGTGGGTGAGGCTTGGCCGGTGGGGCTGCTGGGAAACAGGGTGCCAGGCAAGCTTCCGAGGAGGAGGGTCCTGCACTCATTGTGTGAGCGTGGAGTGGAGTGGAGAGAGTCTCTCCAGCCAGGCGCTCTGGGCTGGGATGCTGAACATATATGAGGGGAGGGTCCAACTGATCCCCTCACCCTGGGACAAAGACCCCATGCCCCAGGCCCCCCGACTCCCCTCCCCACATGGAATCCACTTCTCAGGATGGTGTCAATGAACCTCAGCTAGCTGTGGGGATTAGGCCAACGGGCAGCTCCTTTTCAGGGTATCCCCACACTGTCGTCAGTTATGAGACCAGATGGACCACAGACCTCTAAGCTATAGGGACACAGTGAGGGGTGTGGCCAGGGGTAAATCAGCAGTATCAGGAAGTCCTGGGCCTGATATCTGATCAGTTTCCCTAGCACGGTCACATCCTGCTGCGTGGTTAAGAGTCTGCCAAGTCCGAGTTCAAATCTGGGTTCTAACACTTGCTTACAGTGTGTCTTTGGCAAGGAAGCCCTTAAATGTCCTGTCACTTTCCCCACCTGTAAAGTTAGATAACAGTATCCCCAATAACACAAGGTTGTTGAAGGAATTAAATGTTAGGGTATGCAATAACTACAATAGCAAAACCTGAGGAGGAAGAGCCAGGAGCTCTTCTAAGCTCATGACATGAAGCAATTCATTTAATCCTCACTGTAAGCATATGAGGTCTGTTCTATTGTTATCCCTGTCTTGTAGACAGAGACATTGCCTTTGCCCTCATGGAAATTCCTGTCCAGTGGGGAGACAGAGAAATGAGCAAAAATCCTTTGAGCCAAATCAATACGTACTCTTCAATTAAATGAAAATTTGGGCCAAAAATGTTTGAGCTCTAATAATCCTCACAAATGTTTGAGCTCCTCATAATCCCCCATGGCAAGCCCATGTTACAGACAAGGAAACTGAGGCCCAGAGAGGCTGCAACACTCACCCAAAGGTGCACAGCAGAAAGGATGGAAGCATCACTGATTCTAGCGCCCATGCTCTTCTCCCCAAAATAAACACAAATATAACTTAAGCAAAAAGCGCTGTCCATGTAATTATAGTTTTTGGAAAAGTCCCCCGGCCCTCTTTACAAATGGAGGACTGCAGCTCCCAGCCCCCGACGCATCCCCAGTACGGATATCCAGGGCCATCCCTGCCTTTCCGCCCCGCTGCTCTGCCCCAGCAGGTGTGGAGCATGGAGTGATGGCTTCTGCCTGGTGAGACTAGAGGAGGTCTCACCCAGGAGGTGACATCGGAAGGGGGACTTGAAGAACGGGTAGGACTGTGCCCGGTGAACAGGGAGGGAAGCCCATCTAGGAAAGGGGATGCTGCAAAGGCAAAAAGGCGTGAGTGTTTATGGCGGAGGAAGGCAGTAAGGGGTTTTCCGTGGGGAGCCCAGCAGATAAAGTCAGAAGGCCGGGCTGCCTAAGGGAGCTGTGTTTGGGGATCCACGAGAGCAGGAGCCTGGGAGGGAGGCATCTGAGACCAGAGGAAACTCGGGGCGAAGCCATGTTTCTGTGGGGACAGAGCTCTGACTAGAGGACCACTGCTCTGATTGCAGTGTTCCGGGGTCACTGGCAGCAGAGGCACTGAAAACAGCCACTGGGTCAGCACTGCCTCCCCCGAAAGAGTCGCTGGGGGTGGGTGGCCCCAGCCAGTCCTGCCCATCTGAGGGTCTGGATGCGCTCTGCTGTTCAGAGCCCTTCAGGGGCAGCCAGCCCAGGCTCAGGGGCCGAGGGCAGGCTCGGGGCCCCTACATGGAGCTGAGTCGCGTGTGTTTGGGCACTAATCTGTGTGCGAAGAATGTGCTGGAGCTATGGGGGCACGTGTGTAGACAACTGTGTGTGAATTTTAGTGCATGTGAAGGCACAGGGCCATGGGCAGTTGCCTGTGTGAGTGTATATCCTGTGCAGCTTCCACAGGGCATCGGTGAGAGTGCACAGGGGTTTCTACACGTGGGTGCAGGCCGGTATACTCTTGTGCATGTGCATACATAAGTTCAGGTGTTTGTGGAGACAGAACTCGCGCATGTGTGAATGCATGTATGTGTGCATGCATGTGTACATGTATATGATAACCCCCTAGGAGGAATCTGGCTCCAGGGGAGATAAAAGGAAACAAGCCCTGGGAAAAGGCTCTGCATCCTGTGAGATCAGAGTTCCAGGGTTGCTTAGAAATGGCCAACGAGGAGGCACATGCAAATCAGATGTAAGTGATATGCAAATAAGTGTACTTCTTCCTGACCTGGGCTGGGGCCCCAGAAGTCCTCCTGGAGCCCTGGGGACAGAGAAAGTGGAAAGTGAGACTCTGGGGGTGCTGGGAGCAGAGTTCCTTGTCACCTTAATCCTTCCCAGTTTGTAGGTGAAGGCTCCAAACCCCACGAGAGATGCCATGGCTACAGAAGCTTCCAGGTGCCACTGACCTAATTCCCTGGTGTGGGTGCAATGAGGAGGGAGAAGGGTGAGAGAGTTGGGGGGACTGGGTGGGAGCTCCCAGACCCACCATGGAGAATGGATGTCACAGCGACAGCTGGCCTGGTCTGTGTTCGCTGGTCAGGCGCAGTTGTTGGGCGCCAAGGCGAGGGATTAAGGGCAGACAGAAGGCTTGGAGGTGGGTGTGCAGGGGCCCCGGGGCTTCCCCTGGGGCTCAGAGCCCAGACCTATGGGATGGAGCTGGGAAAGCTTCACGCAGCCCTTGCTCCTCCTGGGTGCAGGGCATCTGAGGCCCAGGGAGGGCTCGCAGGTCAGCCAGCATGACTTCAAGGGGCTGAGACCCAGAGGCCAGGCCCAAGCTCCCCACTCCCCAGGGGTCAGCATCCTGACTCAGGCACACGTGCCGCACACGTCGTGCACACACCTGCATGTCCTGCGCTTGCGGACTCTGCACAGCCTCCTCGTAGAGTGTGCTCACTGCGCTGAGGACGTGAACTGGGCACACCCATCCCCCAGGCGTGAGCACAGGTGTCAGGACATCTGCCCACAGATGTGCATACAGCCTCCAGCCGGCTTTGACTTCGCCGTCTCTCTTACACCCGAGCACATGTCTGCGACAGGCCGGCGGCAAGGAGTGCACGGCTCCCTCGCCCCCATGAGCTCCCCAACATAATACTGGGCATTTTGCCATGTTTGCTTCCCTGATCCAGTTTCAGATTCACACGCAGCTGGGGGTCCAGCTGCTTCCAGAATGGGGGATTTGGGGTTTGCCTGACTCCTGGGTCATTTCTCCATGCTACAGGTCGATTACCTGAGGCAGGGCCTGTGACTCTTCTGTGCTCTTGGGGCCCCTGCAAACAAGAGCTCTGTGCCCCCCATCAGACCAGAGCTCCCTGGGGTCAGTAACTGTCGTACTGTCAGGAGCTCCCTGAAGGCAGGCATTATGTCTGCCCCATCAGACAGACTGCCACCAACCTCAAAGCCAGCACTTGGCTCCGCACCATCCTAGGGATATAGGGTGAGTGGACAAACAGCCTAGTTCTGTGACTAAGCCAAAGGTCAAAAGTCACACCTCCTGAGTGCCTGGAAGGGAAATCCAACCTGCCCAGGACAAAGTCCCCATCCTGGCTACAAAGGCAGGAGATATCTGCCAATAGTGCCTTGGCCACAGGTCCCTCCCACTGTCCAGCCAGATGGAACGCTGGAAAGTAGTGACACAGGGCCTGTCCAGCGGCTCATATCCCTCCTTTCCAGGAAGTCCTTCTTTTTAAAAAAATATATTTTATTGATTATGCTATTACAGTTTTCCCATTCCCCCCTTTATTCCCCTCTGCCCTGCACCCTCCCTCTCACCTGCATTCCCCCCCTTTACTTCATGTCCATTGGTCATACATATAAGTTCTTTGGCTTTTACATTTCCCATACTATTCTTAACCTCCCCCTGTCTATTTTCTACGTACCATTTATGCTACTTATTCTCTGTGCATTTTCTCCCTACTTCCTCCTCTCACTCCCCCACTGAACCCTCCATGTGATCTCTATTTTTGTGATTCTGTTCCTGTTCTAGATGTTTGCTTAGTTCGTTTTTGTTTTTGTTTTAAGATTCAATTGTTAATAACTGTGAGTTTGTTGTAATTTTACTGTTCATATTTTTTATCTTTTTCTTAGATAAGTCCCTTTAATATTTCATATAATAAGGGCTTGGTGATGATGAACTCCTTTAACTTGACCTTATCTGAGAAGCATTTTACCTGCCCTTCCATTCTAAATAGCAGCTTTGCTGGATAGAGTAATCTTGGATTCCAGTCCTTGCCTTTCATGACTTTGAGTACTACTTTCTAGCCCCTTCTTGCCTCCAAGGTCTCTTTTGAGAAATCAGCTGACAGTCTGATGGGAACTGCTTTGTAGGTGACTGTCTCCTTATCTCTTGATGCTTTTAAGATTTATCTTTATCTCCTTATCTTTAATCTTGGCTAATGCAATTATGGTGTACCTTGGTGTGTTCCTCCTTGGGTCCACCTTCTTTGGGACTCTCTGAACTTCCTGGAAGTCTATTTCCTTTGCCAGATTGAGGATGTTCTCCTTCATTATTTTTTCAAATAAGTTTTCAATTTCTTGCTCTTCCTCTTCTCCTTCTGGCATCCCTATGATTTGAATGTCGGAATGTTTAAAGTTGTCTTGTAGGTTCCTAAGCCTCTCCTCCTTTCTTTGAATTCTTGTTTGTTCATACTGTTCTGGTTGAATGTTTATTTCTTCCTTCTGCTCCAAACTGTTGATTTGAGTCCCAGTTTCTTTCCCATTACTGTTGGTTCCCTGTACATTTTCCTTTATTCCAATTTTCATAGCCTTCACTCCTTCCTCTATTTTGTGACCATATTCAACCAATTCTGTGAGCATCCTGATTACCAGTGTTTTGAACTGTGCATCTGGTAGGTTGGCTACCTCTTTGTCACTTAGTTGTATTTTTTCTGGAGCTTTGATCTGTTCTTTCATTTGGGCCTTTTTTTTTTTTTTTGTCTCAGCACACCTGTTATGTAGTAAGGGGTGGAGCCTTAGGTGTTCACCCGGGCGGGGCAACCCACGTTGCTGGGTTGTGATGCTGTATGTGGGGGAGGGGTCCAACAGGGAACAATGGTGCTTGCTCCACTCTCTGCCAGATTTCAGTCACTTCCCCACAAGCAAATTGGGCCCACCTGTTGCTGATTCCTAGGTGGGTGGGTTTGTGTTTGTTTTAGGACCCTATGGGTCTCTCCAACAAACTCTCCTGTGAGGCTGGGAGTTTCTCCTGCTGCTGCCTCAACTACCACAGGTGTTTTCAGTCAGAGATTTTGAGGCTTTATTTCCCCATGCTGGAGCCCTGGGTCGTGTGCTCTGTCTCGCTCCCCAGTTGTGCCTCCAGTTTATCTGCATGCTAATGTGAGACTGTGAGGTCCACCAGCTGCCACCTTGCTGCGAGTCCTCTCCACTTCTCGAGTCCTCTCCACTTGGATGCCTGTCTCTGTCCCTCCTACTGGTCTGGGTGAGTGTTTCTTCTTTAACTCCTTGGTTGTCGGACTTCCATACAATTCGATTTTCTGTCAGTTCTGGTTGTTTTCTGTTTTTAAATTTGCCGTTGTCCTTCTTTTGGTTGTGTGAGTGGGCACAGTGTGTCTACCTACACCTCCATCTTGGCCTGAAGTCTCCAGGAAGTCCTTCTTAATGTCAGCCTCAAATTCTCATGCTGTGGCATCTCCGCTCATTTGGCTTTATTGAACTCTCACATCAGGTGACTCCTGACCTTTCAGTTTTCGGAGATGTATTGTCCCTGTTGGAATAAAAAAAAAAAAAAAATGTGAGGGCCAAAGGTACTGCAGCGACTATCCCAGGCCCATGGGAAAACTGGTCAGAGAACTGAAGTGGCTGGCCCAAGGCCCATAGGAATTAAGGGCAGAGGCTAAGGGCCCTCTCTCCCAGCTCTTTGTCTAGACCTTCCTTGTTCTAGCAACCCCTCCTGAGCCTTCTTCCAACCCTGGTCCTGCCCTCAGGTCCCTCCTGAGGGTGAGTATGGACCTTGGCCTCTGCCCAGAGCCCGTTCAGCCCCACACAGCAATCGTCCCCAACCTCAGCAGCTGCTCAAGTTCACGGCTGGGGGAGAGCAGGCCACTAAGGCTGGAGCTGCGGGGAGGGAGGTGGGCAGCAGGGGCTGAGGCTGAGTGGGGACCTTCTGTGGGAGCTGGTCCTCCCCTGGCCCGGCCACACCCCTGAGAGGTGCTTCTGAGAAAGTGCAGGTTTATCCTGCTGCCCGGGAGCAGTGGGCTCAGTTCAGGAAATGGCGGGTGGCTGGTGAGTGTTTCAGGATGACGTGACCAGCTTCGCTCTGCTCCTGGCCCCTCGGGAGATGTGGGAGCAGGCAGGCACCTGGTGGCCGGACAGGAAACAGACCCTGTCTTAGGGAGCCTCCAGCCTCATGGAGAAAGTGTTGCCCTGACCTCAGGCCTCTCCAGGGTGAAGGGGAAACGAGGCCCTTGCCCTCAGAGAGCTCAGGTCTCGAGCAGACAGCCCGTCCCACTTTCTCTTAATAACTCACGAGCCATCCCTCCCCATGTGGTCTGTTTAATGCCTGCTTCACCCGCTGCTTGCCATCTGCCTGAGATCCCTCATCTGGCTTGTTCACGGTTGTCTTGACCCCTGGCCCCCAGCAGATGCTGTTGAGATGGGGGGAACTGTAGGTGCGAGATGGGTCAGAGGCCAGTTCCCGGGCAGAACTCGGGAGATCCAGTCAGGCGCCGGGAGCTGCTGGTTTTTCTCCTAAACACAGACTTGGCTCTTGCCCGGACTGCCTGCCTCCCCTGGGCCAGCCCTTCCGATCTCTTTTCCTCACCACTGCCAGAGTGGTCTTCCTCCAACCCACATCTGAACGTCCCTTCCGGACCTCAAACCTCCCATGGCTCCCCCATGCCCCAGAAGAATGTCCCAACTCTGTAAACTCTGTACCCCAACTCCTTCTGCACGCGGACTCACAGGCCTGCCCTGCCTCCTCCCAGCCTCACACATTCTCTCCCACAGCCCCAAGGGGGTCCGCTCCCTCTGCCTGCCCGGGGGGGGGGGGGAAGGATGTTCCTGTAACCCTCTGTCTCCCCAAACACTAGTCGCCCTGCAAGGCCTTGGGTGCTGGGCCTGGCTGCTGCTCGCCTTTGAATCTCCACTGCACAGCAGGGTGCACTGGAGAGATGGGCAAACAGCCGACCTCTAACCAGCACAGCCTTCCCACGCTGCCCGCACCCATCTGTCCAGACTCCTGCTCACCCCTCTGAGTTCTTTCCTGTCACCTGTCACAGCCTGAAATGATCTCACGTGCTGATTGTTTACATGTTCACTGTCTGCCTGGGCCGCTAAAGTGGGAGTTCAAGATGGCTGAGGCACTGTCTCTGCCTGGAGCTGCTTGGCACTGGGCCATCAGGAGGACAGCCGGGCAGTTCTGAGTGCCGGTACCAGTCTCGGGCCTTCGCACGCATTACCTCCTTTCGCCCTCTGAGCCCGGCTAAGGCAGCTCCTACACTTCCTGCCATCTTAGAGACGGGTTCGCTGAGACCCCAGGAACTTGTCCATGGATGCGAGGTTAGTGGGTGGGGCAATGAGATGGGAGCTCAGGCTTCACCTGCTGCGCCCAAGCTGCCTCCAGAGCAAAGCAATGGCCTCAGGACATGACAGGGCTGGAGGCTTCTCCAGACCCTGTTGCTGCCATTTCTCCTGCTATTCCTACACCCACTTCTCATTTCTCTGCCTGGAAGCTGAGGGGGCATTATTGATCAGAGAGGAGCAGTCAGCAGCTGCCACGGCACGTGGACAGCAGTGACCAAGCCAGAGGGTGGGAGCAAGGTCAGACAACAGAAAGGACTTCCAGATCCTGGCTCCTTGGACACATGAAACTGTGTCTTCTTTCTGTAACAACGAATGAATGAGTGACACTGTTCCCTGGGGAGCAAGAAAGACCTTTCTTGTCCAGCCAGAAGAATGCCTGCTGGGATGGCTGAGGGGCGGGGGCATCTGGCTGGAGGGCAAGGGAGTGGCAGTGATGAGGACATGGGGGACCCCTTGGAGCTGAGCTGGGAGGGAAGGGGTTAAGCACGCCCCCTCACCGCCCCAGCCTGCCTGCTCAGGCCCCTGACCAATGTATGCTTTGGCTCAGGCGAGTCCGCTGTTTGTCTGAGGCGTGTCCCCTGTTTGCCCTCCTTCCCAGAGCTATTGGCAGGCCCCTTGTCCCACAAGCCGGACGGCCAGCTGTGCAGCTGTCTGGCGCTGTGTCTGGGGCAGCGGGGCGTGAGAACATCTGGGGACGGGTGTGTGGACAAGGCCAAGCAGTGGGGCCGGGTCCCCTGGGCCTGCTGTGGTAGTACAGAGGGACGAAGGTCCAAGGGAGTTCCTGTCGCTCAGGGACCGCGGTTGTGCCCCTGACTAAGGGTCTCTGTGAGCAGGAAAGTCAAGGGCTCTTCCCTTCAGTAGTGTGCGAAGGCAGAGGGAGTGTGCTAGCTCAGAGCTGGGCACAGAGTGTGTGCCTGCGGCCCCTGCCTGGAGAGAGGGTGAGAATTAGGGACAGAGAGGCTGCCTTCAGACCGAAGATGCACGTGTGGAGCAGGCATGGCGCCCACCTGTGCTTTCTCTTCTCGCTGCTGGGCTGTGATATACCAGCCCCCCACCACCCTACCCCCCACCCCACCCCTGGCCTCTGTGGACTCGCCAGACTAGGGCAGGGCCCCTTTTCTTTGCTCTTACAATACCCTATTCTTTCTTTTCAGCTCATATTCCAAATGTAATTGATGATTTGGTTAATGTCTGTGTCCCTGAGTCTTCTCTAGGGTCCCCGAGGTCCCCTCTCTGCTGATTTAATATTGAGTTCCCAGCGCCAAACTCGGTGTCTGGCTCACCAAGTGGGAGCTCAGTATGGAGAGGGAGACAGGGCTCTCAGGAGGTGTCCGTGACAAGATATCATCACGTCCTTCCCCTGCTCACAGAAGTTCGCGTTCACGGCTTCCTGATCCCTCCCTCCTCGGTTTTCTAATTGAGAGGCCTGCAGTCAACAGCCACATTGTTCCCCAGATTCACTTCCTGTAGGCTGTCCTTTAGCCCCATAGTCCTTGCCCCTGCCCACCCCCCTACTTTGGTTGTCTTCAAAATCCCAGCAGGGTCAGTGCAGGGGATCCCGCCCCTGACAAGCCCCCTCGGACTCCCCTACAGGTCTAAAGTGGCTTCTTTATGTGGGGTTGGCCTCCCTCTTGAGAATGGGTGTCCCAGTGGCCAGAGTCACGGTCTCACCAACCTGCACATTCCCAGCACGCTTTGTGTGCATGAAATAGCCCTTTGGTGAATGGAAGTCAAAAAAGAAAGGGCCCCCACCTCGGGCTATCAGTAGGTGCACTGTCTCACAGTCCAGAGAGGGCAGAAGTCTGTGGGAGGAGCAACAGCGACCAAGACCCTCAGTGGCTGGTGTGGCAGAGACACGCTAGGGTGGTCCCCAATGAGTCACAACCTCGTGTAATCCCCTCCCCTTGAGCATGGGCAGAACCTGTGACTTGCTCCTGACCAATAGAATATGACAGAGGTGAAGATGTAATTAAGATTCCAAATGAGTTTATTTTCAAATATCAAAAGGGAGATGAGCCCACCGGTGAGACTCAGTGGGTTGGGTGTCATCCTGCAAAGCGAAAGATTGCTAGTTTGGCTCCCGGTCAGGGCACATGTCTGGGTTGCAGATTCAGTCCTGAGGTTGGGGTGTGTACAGTAGGTAGCGGATTGATGTTTCTCTCTCACATCAATGCTTCTTTCCCTCTCTTTCTCCCTCCCTTCTGAGAGAGAGAGAGAGAGAGAGAAAGAGAGAGAAAGAGAGAAAGAAAAGGAGCAATCCCTGGCTGGTGTAGCTCAGTGGATTGAGCTCGGGCCTGCGAACCAAAGGATCTCGTTTCGATTCCCAGTCAGGGCACATGCCTGGGTTGCAGGCCAGTTCCCAGCAGGGGACACAAGAGGGGCAACCATACATTGATATTTCTCTCCCTCTCTCTCTCTCCTTCCCTTCCCCTCTAAAGATAAATAAATAAAATGTTTTTTTAAAAAAGATTGTGTTTATTTTATCTTTAGAAGGGAAGGGAAGGAGAGAAGGAGAGAAATATCAATGTGTGGTTGCCCCTCTTGTGTCCCCTGCTGGGAACTGGCCTGCAACCCAGGCATGTGCCCTGACTGGGAATCGAAACGAGATCCTTTGGTTCGCAGGCCCGTGCTCAATCCACTGAGCTACACCAGCCAGGGCAAATAAAAATTTTTAAAAAATTCTTTTAAAAAAAGAGAGAGAGAAAGGAAGGAAGGAAGAAGAAAGACCTTTTAAAAAGGGAGACAAATGGGCCTGGCTTCATCAGGTGCAATCTCTTAAAACAGGTACTGAGACCCTCCCTGGGATCACGAGACCTTCCCTGGGATCACGAGACCTTCCCTGGGATCACGAGATCCTCTTGTTGGGCTGAGAAGTAACCTGCCCTGCCATGAGGGGGTTTAGGAGAGGGCCCTGCAGCTGGGATCTGTGGACAGCCTCGGGGAGCTGAGAGCAGCCCCCAGCTGGCAGCAGCCCCCAGCTGGCAGCCACCAAGAAAACCAGAACCTCAGTCCTGAAGCTGCAGGAACTGGATACTGCCCACCACTCTGTCAGTTCGGAAGAGGACCTCGAACTCAGGAACAAACGCAGCCTGGCCAACACCTTGACCACAGCCTGTGAGACCCTGAGCAGAAGGCCCGGTTAAGCTGGACCCAGAGTCTGACCCATGGGAACTGTGAGATCTAAAAAAAAAAGTGTGCATGTGTTTTAAGCTACTGAATTTGTGATAATGTGTTACTGGGCAACCAATCCGGGTGGGCGTGAGGCAATGAACCCCACGGAGCGATTCTAAGGGAGGGTCATGGTGTGAGAGAACCCTAGGGAACAGGAGGCTACATTCAGGCCTCCACGTGGCCACCACTGCCGGGCCCCCACCCACCTCCACCTCTGGACCTGGCCCATCTATACCAGGGACTTGTGGATTCTAAGTGGTCTCAGTGGGTGACTTGTGGGGGACATCGTTTGGGGATCCTAGTCTCTGAGTGTCCTTGAATTTAGACCAAATTTGGTATAAGGCTAACTGTATCACAAACACTGCCCCACCATCCTAATGCCAACTGTAAGGCCCCAAATTACCATAGAGGCAGGTGAAACACGGATCCTCCCCCTCCACACCCGCTTATGGAGACCAGGCGCCTGCGTGTGGCCCAGACAGCCTCAAACAGACAGCTGCTGCTCCCCTTGGCTCTTCTGCTGTTGTTGGCTGCAGGGGAAGAGTTCACAGCTTCCATGGAGGCTGGCAGCTGGGGATCCAGATGTGGGGGAGCCCAGAGCCTTGGGGTAGTGTTACACCCAAGTGGCCGGTCTGCTTTCCTAGGAGGGATGGGAATGTCAGGGGGTGTCTGAGATGGGAGAATCTGGACTGGGCTACTTCCTCCTCAACCCTCCCCCCAACCCAGTTCTGCACCAAGGACCCTTCTCAGATGTGGGTAACTTGGAATCAGCTAAAAGTGGGGCTTGGTGAGTGGACCCAGGTCCCCAACCAAGAGGGGTACAAACTGCCACCTGCTTTGAGACTTTCCTGCCCCTGAGGAGAGCCTGATTCAGATGTCCCAAGACCTTGCCAGAAGCCTCCAGCTAGAACAGCTGGTGAGGGCAGCCGGACCCCCTCTCCAGCCCTTCCTTTTGTCCACAGTGAATGCAGCGGGATTTGGTTTCTCCACTGACACTCCCACCCCCATCCCAGCCACTGGCCCAGGGCTCCCATCCATCCTGTCTCAGGCTGGGCCTCTCCGGGGTACAAACAAAGAAGGCATCTCAGGTTCCCTTGTCGGGGAGCCTGCCCTTTGATCTGCCCCCTCCTCCTACCCTGGGGGTCCTGGGGTGCCCCAGGGAAAGCTCCATCCAAGGACAGGCCCCTAAAGATAAGATCTGGGATGGGAGGGAGCCCAGGGCACAGGGGATTTTAAAAGGGTGCTGACAGTCTCCCACCCCAACTCACCTCCCCCTACCTGCCTAGGCTCCTTCCCAGTACATCCCCAGCCTCTCAGTTCCCCATTGGGCCCTGCCTGGGAGATTCTTAAAGCCCCGAGATTATCAGGCTTTCCCCCAGCAACTCTCTGAGGAAAAGAAGCCCATGGCACAGAGAATTGCCTCTCAGGATGGAATCCCAGACCAGATGCCACAGCAGAAGCACCTGGGGCTCAGAGGTCCAGCCTCCGCCCAGCAACCCTGCATCGGAATCGGAGCTGGGGAGCGGAGGCTGGGCATCTGCACGGCCAGCAAGTTGCCAGGCTGCCACCGCAGGGCCATACCACCCCTTTTCTCTTCCTTCTGCTCCTCCGCGGCTGTGAGCTGTATTTTTCACATCAAGTCATTCACATTTACCTTCTAGGTTATAACCGTAGACAAGTCTCCTGTGATTTGTCTAAAAGTTGATCCTTGCGAAAACAACAACGACCGACAAAGAGCATTTGATCTCGTAAATAGCATTCACTGCCGAGCCCGGGGCGCGCTGTGATGCGGTGTGCCCGAGACAACCAACCCTCGTCGTTTCATGGAAAGGGGACTTGAAATCAATTCAGTTTCTTGTCCAAGGTCACACAGCTGGTGAGTGGTAATACTGAAACAACCCTTTTAGTGTCCAGGAACCCAGCTTCCAAACCCTCAGTTACTCTGGAGGGAGGGAGACCTGAACGCATGGAGTTTGTCATCTGGTTTGCTGTTAGAAGTCGGGGTGAAATGGGGTCAGTGATGATCAAGTTTCTAAGGCTGCGTGGGTGAAACTATTATCAATTAAAAACATAGTACTAACAGACAATCAATAATTAATTGTCTGTTAAATAGAAATGTAATAATTAATTACATTTCTAAATAAAGCATCAAGTCCAGATGGGTGAATTTTACCAAGTATTTAAGGAAGAAATTATACCAATTCTCTATAATCTTTTCCAGAAGATAGAATACTCTCTAACTACCAGACAAAGACATTATAAAAAAAGAAAACCACAGACCAAAATCTCTCATGAGCATGGATGCAAAAATCCTCAACAAAGTATTAGCAAATTAATTCCAACAATGTATAAAAAGAAGTGTATACCACAACCAAGCGGGATTTATCCCAATATGCAGAGCTGGTTCAATATTTGAAAATCAATTAATGTAATCTATCACCTCAATAGGCTAAAAAAGAAAATGACATGGTCATCAATAGGTACAGAAAAAACATTTAATAAAATTCAACACTTGTATGATATAAAAAAAAAAACTATCAGTAAATTAGGAATAGAGGGGAACTTCCTCAACTCAATAATAAACATCTACAAAACACCTACAGCTAACATCCTACTTAAATGGTGAGAAACTCAGTGCTTTCTCACTAAGATCAGGGACAAGTGAAGGATGCCCCTCTCATCACTGCTGTTCAACATTGTACTGGACAGTCTAGCTGATTCAGTGAAATGAGAGAAGAAAATAAGTTATTGAGAAGGAAGAAAGCTATCTTTGTTCACAGATGATATGATAATCTAAATAGAAAATCTGAAAAAAATATAAAAACCCTCATCCTAAAATTAATGACTGATCATAGCAAGGTTAATATAATATACAAAAGGCAATCACTTTCCTATACCAGCAATGAACAAGTGGAATTTGAAACAAACAAAAAAAAAAACAACACTTTACCACTTACATTAGTATCTCCCCAGATGAAGTACTTAGATATAAATCAAACAAAATATGTACAAGATCTATATGAGGAAAACCACAAAACTCCGATACAAGAACTAAATAAATTGAGAGATATTCCAGGCTCACGAATAGGAAGGCTGAATTTTGTCAACATCTCAGTCTCAACCTGATGTATAGATTTACTGCAATTCTAATCAAGATGCCAACAAGTTATTTAGTGGATACTAGCAAACTGATTCTAAAATTTATATGATGAGGGAAAAGATCCAAAATAACCAACCCAATTTGGAAGGGAAAGAACAAAGTCAGAAGCTGATACTGCTCTTCAAGACTTACTACAAAACTACGGTAATCAAAGCGGTGTGGCGTCAGTGAGAGAACAGTCAGACAGACCAAGGAACAGAGCCACAGACATGCCATCAACTGATCTTTGACGAAGGAGTGAAGGTAATGCCATGGAGAAAAGACAGTCTTTTCAACAAATGGTTCGGAACAACTGGGCGACCACATGCAAAAAAAAATTTTTTTAAAAGAAAAGAAAGAAAAGGAAAAAGAAAATAAAGAAAAATATTAACTCAAAATGGATCATAGACCTACATGCAAAACTGTAAAACTCCTAGAAGATAACATAGAATAAAACCTAACTGACCTTGGTTATGTGATAACTTTTTTTTTTTTTTTTGCAGTTTTGCATCTCTTTATGAATTTAGAATCAAACGAGAGGACATAAGGAAGGTTACATGAAGTCTGCTGGTGGTGGATCAGGGAGGCAGAGGAAAGCAAAGCGGAGTAATCTCTAGGATTGGGTAACAATGGAGAGATCCATACTTCTACATTGGAGGGCACAGAGTAGCCCACATTTAATGTTTACGAGATAACAATGAGGAGTTTCGTGGTCTTACGCTTTGGTGCCGGGTGTTGCGCGTGTGAGGGGTCTGGAAACAAAAATTACTTTGACATTTCAAAGGTATGTTATCTTTGATGCATAAGAACAGTGGACAGGCCTCACCTGTGGCAAAGACTGACCTTTGCGAGGGGAGTTACAGGCCTGGGGTGGGACCACCCACCAAAACCTGCCCAGTTAGCAATCTGCGACCAGACCGTCCTGTGAGGTTAATTTTGGTCACTCAGCTTGTCAGGCCTGCCACGTGGCCGCCTGAGCTTATCAGGTCTGTTACATTTCCCCTTTTACATTCACGAGTTGGCCCGGATATAGTGATGGAGGAAATCCGTGAGAACTTTAAAAGGAGTGCATGCAATCCTCATATTTAAGAAACACTATTAGAGTATCTTGGGTTGCTTACCTTTTTTTTTCAGTTAGTAAGGAATGTAGGAGTTAAAATTAGTTAAACATCTTAGTCCCACCACTGACTAGCTGTGTGTATCTTGTGCAAATTACTTATCCTCACATTTCCTGCCTACAGTTTTTTGAAAAGAACTAAATAGAATAATGCACAGCAAGTGCTTAGCCTTCTGCCTGGGCGTATCGGCCTCAACGAATGAATCTATGTCATGCTCATTAGGGCGATGACATTTTAGATATAGTACCCAAGGCACAATCAAAGAAAGAAATCACTGATGAACTGGACTCCATTAAAATTTAAATCTTCTGCCCTATGAAAGAAAATGTAAAGAGAATGAGAAGACAAGCTACTGACTGAGAGAAAATATTTGCAAAAAACATATCTGGTAAGGGACTGTTGTCCAAAATACACAAAGAACTCTTAAACCCAACAGTAAGAAAATGAACAACTTGAGTAAAAAATGGGCAAAAGATCTTAACAGACACCTCGCCAAAGCAGATATACAAATTTGGCAAGTAAGCACAGGAAAAGATCATAAGCATCATGCGTCCTTAGGGAATTACAAATAAAAGCCACAATGAGATAGCACTACACTCCCCACAGAATGGCCAAAATCAAACACATGGGTCCACCGAATGCTGGGGAGCATGTGGAGCAAAACGAACTCTCATCCATTGCCGGTGGGATTGCAAAATGGTGCAGCCACTTCAGCAGACAGCTTGACAGTTTCTTAGAAAACTAACATACTCTCTTTTAAAAATACTTTATTTTTATTGTATTTTTCCCATAAACTAATATACTCTTAACATAAGATCCAGCAGTTGTGCTTCTCAGTATTTACGCAAATGGACTGAAAACTTATATGCACTCGAAAACCTGTGCATGGATATTTATAGCAGCTGCATTCATACCGGCAATTGCCAAAAACTTAGAAGCAACCACGATGTCCGTCAGTAGGTGACCACGATGTCCGTCAGTAGGTGACAGGATAAACAAACCGAAGTCCATCCAGACAATGGAATAGCATTCAGCACTAAAAAGAAATGAGCTATCAAATCACAAAAAGACATGGAGGAATCTTAAATACCCACTACTAGGTGAAAAAAGCCCATCTGAAAAGGCTGCGTACTGTATGATTCCAACCATGTGATATTCTGGAAAAAGCCATATTATGGAGCCTGCAAAAGGCTCACTGGTTGCCAAGGGGTGGGGAGGGTGAGGGGTGGATGGGGGGGCATAGGATCTTTGGGACGGTTGAATTTTTCTGCATGACCCTGCAATGCTGGATTTGTATTATTACACATTTGCCCAGATCCATAGACACAGAATTGAATGCTAACGTAAATAAGGGCTTTAGGTGGTAATTATGTTTCAGTGTAAGTTCATCCATTGTAACGAATGCACCATTGGGGTACAGGATACAGAGAGTGGGGGAGGATTGTTTGCGGGGGGACAGAGACAGAAGATCTATGGAAATTCGGTACTTTCCACTCAATTTTGCTGGGAACCTAAAGTTTATCAATTAAAAAAGAAGAAAGAACAGAGCACGGAGGGAGGAACTTTTCATCATTGTTTCATTTTTGGAGGAGTGGTGGAGATAAAGAATGAATTCCTGTTGCACTTTGAGCGAGTTGAGTTTGAGATGTCGGTAGCACGTGTGGAAGGTGGTCTCCAGCAGGCAACCAGAAAATGGGGCCTGCAGAGAGGTGGTGCTGAGGTAACAAACTCGGGCCATTTAGAGTGGGGACAGGGGCCACCCTGCTGTGGGTCACGTGACACAGGACGACAGCGGGCCCAGAAGAGAACCCAGTGCTCTGGGGCTGCGGGGCGAGCAGACAGACGTGGGGCTGGTGGAGAGGCAGGTCAGGGCCGGACAGCGCAAGAAGGACAGGGTTTCCGTTTTGGGGAGGTGGGTGTTTCTGTGAGGTGTGTGTTTCCCTTTCTGGGAAGGTGTGTCCCTCCGAATGCGCAGGCGCAGGGAGGCTGGGCGGGTGAGGCCTGAGAGTGCAGAACTGGATCCCACCAGAAGGAGGCCTGCTTGGGGGGGAGAGGGGTGTGGGCTGGAGGAGAGCAGGGGGCTGCTGCTCGAGGGTGGGAGCGGGGAGGGGTGAACCTCTTTTTCCTTCAGTCTGGAGTTTGACAGGGAGGGCGAGAGGACAGAGGTTTCAGAGTGGGGGTGGGTTTCAGAGAAGGTGTCTATAGGATGAGAGAAGTGGGGGGCTGCTTATAGATCGAGGGTTGGAGTCCTCAGGGAGGACCCAGGGCACAGGTGGAAAGACTAAGGACCTTCTCATGAATTGTTTCCATTTATTGTAGAAAAAGCGTCACACCAATAAAAACATTTTGGGGAAAACACTCATAATTCCATCGCTCACTTTGTTCAATGATTCCGTTTTCCTCTGATGTCAACAAGTTTCTCCTGGCAGAGAGAGAAAGGGAATCCAGGGAGGTCCTGCCCCAAGACCTCTCGTTCCCAGGGATGAGAAGAGAAGGGCTGGGTATGCGGACTCGCCGCAGCCTCGAGATTGAACATTGAATGTATCGAACTTGAGTACAAACAGTGAGCTCCCACCCCCCACCTCTCGCACCAGCTCCCCCTGGTCCCCATCCCTCCTGCTGTCTTCCCTGGGCCACCCCTTCACAGGGCACACCACTCTAAGCCCCAGCATGGTGGTGGTGGGAAGGGCCACAGCGCTAGTGGGGGGTGGGGTGGTTGGGTGGTAATTGAATCCAGGGGCCTTGAGACAGAGGCAATGTCTTTTCCCCTCCCAATTAGAGGGATTTTTTTTAAACCCAGGAAACAAATCCATATGGTCTGCAATTGTTTCTCAGGCTCTTTACCCTCCTGAAGTCGTAAATGTCGTGGGCTTTTTAGCACGGGAGGATTGGGAAGGGGGAGGGCCCACAGGCTTGGGTTTCTCTGCTGGAGCCTAGTCCAGGATCTGGGGCCTTGCAGGGTCCTGCTCCCCAACCCCACCCGCTCAGCCATCTCCATTCCCTCTGTAAGTCCTGCCCCCCCCACCCACCCACGTCTCCTCCTCCCCCAGGCCTTTCCCCTAGCTCTTGTCCCAACCCAGCTTCCTTCCCCTCATGCCCTGCCCAGGGATGTCACTTTCCCTTTGCCTCCCCCAAATCCCCTGCACCGATGACCACTGCCCGTTGTTTCCACGTCAGATTAGGAGCTGACCGGAGACAAGAATCATGCCTTTCCTGTCTGGGGGCTTCTTAAGGGTTCCTTCTTAAGCAACTTTTATTTGCCTTAAATAGCAGAAGACACGAAGTTGGACCTGAGGCAGGCCAAAGGGAGAGTGTAGAGCTTTGCTATTTACACAGGGGTGGTTCAGAGTTCAAGAAAGGCTGGAACCTGGGAGTGAGACCCCTGAGCTGCTGACCACGTGCATCACTGGCTGCCTCGCTGCCCCCCAGGGTGGGGGTCCTCCCTGGTGGAACCCAGCAGCAAAGGAAGATGGAAGGGTAGAGGTTTGCTGCAAAACCGGGAGAGAAGCTCCTCTGGTCAGGAGCCAGTGACCTTGCTCAGGGTCTTCTAAGATAGATAGTAGGTCGCTTTGGGAGAGACCTGGGAGTTTATGGTTGGGGAGTAAGGAGCCTGCTTTCTGCTCCTGAAGCCTCCAGAATTTGCTGAGCTTTGGGAGTTTGTTGGCAGATTATATCTTGCCCTTGAGATCCCCGATCCCCAGGGGGTGGTGAGAAGCATCCAGGTATTCGGAGGCCCAGTGTCTCCAATGGGCTCCCATGTCAGCTGTGCATCCGTGGTGTGACCTTGGGAGAGTCACATACCTCTCTGAGCCTCACTTTCCTCGTCTGTACAACGGGGTGCTGACACTATCAGCTGTTCATCAAGCATAGCACTGGGTGTGGCGGATTAATTAGTAAGAGCCAGTCTCTTGATCTTGAGGAGCGTGCAGTTTGGGTGAAATGAAGAGGTGACTTCACAGAAATCTAAAAGGGGTTGGAGTGGGGACGGCGAGTGCGGCCCAGAAGGCAGACAGGTGTCTGATGCATTGGGCTCCAGCCCTGTGTCAGCTGCAGCCAGTTTCAGCCATCATCCCCGACTGACTTCCCCTCCCCCTGCAGCCCTCCTCCAGCACCTGCCTGGAGGTCCAAGCTACGTCTGTCCCACCATTGGTGTCGGTGGGTGGCTTCTCCTTCTCTACACCGTCAGCCAAGGGTGGGGGAGGCCGAGCTGCTGGTCTGGCTGGAGTCAGAGGGACGACTTGAACGGCTTTGCCAAACTGTGTCAAGCTGGATTAAGCCCCAGGGCTGGTTCCCCATGAATGTGCTTCTCTCTCCCCACTCTCCCACCCTTTCTGTCTGAGGACAGTTAGGTTCCAGGTTCTCCTTGGTGAGCTGCGCTCTGTCCTGGCTGGATGGCGTGAAGGCTCCGTGTGGCAGTGGGCCCGAGGAGGTGGCAGGGAGGCTCGCTCCATGGAAGAAAAGCGCAGGTGGCATTCCATGGGTTCTCGAGCACCTACTGCGCATGAGAGCCTGGGGAGGGGTTCAGTGGGAATAGAGAGAGTTGCAGAAATGAATCAGCTTATAGTTTAATAAAAGATATAAAGCAAGGACTCCAGATAGCATGGAGTCCTTCCTATGCAAAGTGCTGAGGAGATCCTGGGGGAAATATGAGAGGGAGATCTGGGAGGGCTTCCAGGAGGAGCAGGGGAAGGGATGCGGCTACAGGCTGGGTGGGGAGAGGGCCCTGCAGGCAGCAGATGCAGCCATAGAGGTCCCAGTGGGAGGCATGGGCTGTACTCGGGGACACGAGGCACCCAGTCTGGCTGTGGGGTGGGAGCTAGACTGGAAGGGCAGGGTGGGGCTCTCATGGGGACCTCTCGTGCCAGGGTAGGGTGACAATGACCCAGGTATCCTCTGTGACCTAAGGTTGTGCCCGGTCTACCCCTAAAGCTTTAAGTTTTACAGTGAATCTCCAAGGGAGCTGCTGTTTCTTCCCATTTGACATTAAGAACAAAGGCTCAGTGATTGTATGTGACCACCTTGCCCAAGATCCCAGAGCTGGCAAGTGGCAAGGCCAGGGTTTGAACCCAGGACTGTGCGACTCTTCAGCTCATATCCTCTCCACTTGTGTCCTTGGGTGACGGGGCCAAAATAACCAGCAGCAAAGGTGGGAAGACTGTTCTTGCAGGGGGGCCTTGGAGCCTTCATTTCAGGGACCCAGGGGGTGCCCATCAGAGCCCAGAATGGGGTGGGGGATGCAGTGTCTTGAAAAAGCAGACTTGTCTGAATCCTAGACTGAGGTCTCTGGCCCTGAGGCGTCTCTGTGAGCAAGCAGAGTGGTGCCCACTGGGGATAGGCAGAGGGGTCCAGGCCAGGGGCCCCCAGGGTGGGACTTCACGCTACAGTGCGGCCAGGGTGGCCTTCTGTCCCCCGGACCAGGCCTGGCCCTCGTGGCTCTGTGCCAGCCTCCTGCAGCCTGGGTGGGGTCTGGGAGTAGAGGGGAATGGGTGCTGGTGGCGGCATTGAGGTTAAGACACCAGGCTCTGCACTGGGATCCTCTTTCTCCTTCCCCTTGTGGGTCCCAGCTGTCCCTGCCACTCTTGGCAGGAGGGGGCAGGGGACTCTGGAAGGGGAAATGAACCTTTGGAAACACCCAAATGAGGGCAGCTTATCTTGAACTTCCATCCCCCTGTCTGAATTCCAGTCCCCACCACAGGATCCCTGCCTCCCTGCACAAGCCCTTTGTCCCACCCTTCGCCCCCACCCCACCCTCAGCCCAATGACAGCCGACACAGCCTGCCAGGGGGAAAAACAGGAGAGGAGGGTGCCGGGGAGCCATATCCACCTCCTAGGTCGGGTCTGCCACCTGCTATCAGGCGGCCTTGGGCAAATCTTTGGGTGTCAGTTGTCTGGGCTATAAGGTGGGTCCACCAATGCTTCCCTGAAGGGCCAATGAGACAACCCTGTGAAATTACAGCTGTGACAGTGCTTTGCAAAGTTTCAAATGTCACCTGGTACATCGCCCAGTGTCTCCAGAGGCCCAGTTACTAGGTGCTGTGTTGCTTGGTTCACTCGCTTTAGTGGTTGTGGTTAGCCTCCATCCCTTAAGGTCCCCTGGGTTCTCCAGGTCCTCTCCCCTACTTTGGGGCCAAACCAGGGCCCCGAGTCCAGGGAAGCAGGCTGTGGCGCCCACTGACAGCCCTACCCTTAGTCCTGTCCTCACTGCGGGCCCCAGGGACACGTCCTCCCAGGCCTGGACTGGCTGCCCCCTTGTCCTCAATGGAGGCTCCTCCTTGGTGGAGGGCTGCCTGGCATTTGGGCATTAAATCAGTTTGGGTCAGGCTGAGACAGCCCCTATGCCAGTCATGCATGCAGACTTCTGTCTTGCCAAGGAGGTGCAATGCCCTGCTCCCAGATGGGGCGCTGCGCCCCTGCTCCTGGCACCCATGCTCCCTCTGCTGACCTTTGATTGGCCAGACACCTGGTGGGAGGAGGGGTGGGGCACAATCTGGCCTGGACGGCAGCCTTCCCTCCCAGCCCTTACTCCTCGCCTGAGTCACTGATCTGGCTTTGCTTCTGGCAGCCTCCCTGGAGAGGCATGCGACAGGCTCCAGCCTGACAGGCATGTGGCACTCTCTGGGCACGTGCCTAATCCATGTGTTACCCCAGGAAGAGGCGGGGCTTTGTGCCCAGAGCTGCCAAGGTGGATTCTGCATGAACCTATTGTGATTCTGGCAGTTCTTCGGTCCTGCCCTGGCCTCCAGCCATTCCCCTGGAAGGGATGGAGTGAGGTTGCTTATTAAAATCTCAAAGAGGTGGCATTTTGACAAGGGATCTAGGTTCTTCTGTCAGAATGAAACCCCACTTAGATTTCTGGACAATTTTTTCTTTTCATTTTAACTGAACTCTGAGCTCCTTGAGAACAGGCACTGGTTCTTGCTGCTTAATCTGGCACCATCGGCACTGAGATGGGTGTGGGGGGAGGCGCTGAAGAATGGGTGGGGGGTAGACGGTTAGGGCAAGAAGAAAGGTAGGACCCTGAGGACCAAAGCTGACCCCCTTGAAGCAAGCTTGGGCCTTCAAAGCTGCGGAATTCCACACAGAGGGGGCGGGCTGGTGGAACTAGGCTATGGAGTCCAAGGTGAGAGGGATGGCTCCAGCCAGCCAGCGTGAAATCTTAAAGCTCCCTGACCCTGAGATCATACCATCCCTCCTCTTTCCTCTAACGGAGTCCCTCCTCATCCCAGGGCCTGCCCTCTCTCCTTCCTCTCCCAGCAAAGCTTGGAGAAGAAACATTGTGTATACCTGGGCATCTCCACCTTTTCACCTGCCACCCTCTCCTCCAGCGACTGCCATGGGTGTCCTGCACCCCCCCGCAGTCCAGTCCAAGGGCTCGTCCCAGCCTCCCCCTCCCAGAACCCTCTGCAGCACCTGCCCTGTGGACCACCTGCTGCTTCCTCCTGTAAATGCGCTCCTTTCTTGGGCTTCCTTGGTGCTGCAAGATCCAGGCCCCACCCTGAATTCACTGACTGGTCCTTCTTGATGATCTGTGCCCTATTGTTCTTGCCTAGCCCAAAGGGCTCTCTCTCCTTCTGTCCCACGGGGACCTCACCAAGTGGCTGGCAGATGGTTATAATCCATTCCCTGGAATTTCCTGTAGCCCTGGAATTCCCTGAGCTCCCGACTTGTATAACCAGGCCTCTTGCCTTTCTTCCTGAATGTCCCACAGACTTCTCAGACTCAACAGGGGGTTCTCGATCCTCCACAAATGTGTGCTGCTCCTCCAGCGCTCTGTCTGCCCTCAGCTGCCGAAGCTGGAGACTGGGAGTCACGGAGACCCCCCCTGCCTTGCCATTTCCCATCTGATCTGGTGCCAAGGCGAGCTCATTCTCCCTTCTTAATGTTTCCTGAATCGCTTCCCCCTTTTCCTCCCTACGGCTACTTTCTGTGGCTGCAGCACCAACCTCCCAGCTGCTCTTCCTGCCTCTAGTTCCTTCCTCCTTCCAGAACACTCTGCCGCTCAGACAGCCTCGGTACTGCCCCATGCAGTCCAAATTCTTCAGCCTGGCATTCCGGTCGCTGCTAGACCTGGCCTGATTTTCCCTTAGTTCCCAGTATTATTCATGGCGGTCGAAGTTAACTATGCCTCACTCCTTATTCTTGCGTCTGTGCTCCAGCTGTTTCCTTTGCTGGAAATATTATCCCCACCTATTTTCCATCCCCCTAATCCAAATCCTGTCCATTCTTCAAAACTTCAAAACCAGGTCAAGGTTTCCCCCTCTAAGACCCTCCCCAGGTCCCTGCGGCCATGAGGACTTCTTCCTTCCTCAGATCCCCAGTGCCTCCTGGATGTTCTTGTACCCTTATGTCTCTACTGTTTCGTGGCAATTCTTACTAGAAAGACACACTTGCAGCGGCAGGTGGAGTGTCGCTCAGATTGCCTGGTGACGAGAAAGAGCGATTTTTCAAACGGTACCTCAATTTCCCCCACTCTCAGTCCCCATGCTTCAGACAGGGCGCACCCCTGCCTGGGAAACCAAGCCCCAGACAAGGACCTCCACCTTAGTCAATCAGTGATTGCCATTCCTGGGATGGGCCAATCAGAGCCAAGGATGCCGGAAGACTTGCGCTGGAATTCTAGCACTTGAGGCTCTCTTTCCCATGTGATTGAACCTGAAGCGATACAGCCTTCTTATCAACCTACAAGGGAATTGTTTGTGGGAGGAAATGGGGGCAAGGGGTGGAGAGGGAGAAACTGGATCTTGGGATGTTATTTGAGCCTCTGAATCAAGCTGCGCTTAGAGCCAGCCATACCCCGTGGACCTTCCACTTCTGACGGACAGTAAATTCCCTTGATCCACCCTGGGTTGGGTTTTCTCCTCACAAAGAATCTGAACTGATACAAAAGGTGAGAAGAGGGGAGCTCCCAGGTGGCTGACTTCTGAACCTTGGCATCATCTTCCAGGAAGTCATCGCGTGACTTCCCTTGGTTCCAGGGTAGAGGAATGGAAGCCTGGATGCTCTATGCCCATGGCCCGCATACCTGGGGTTGCCCGGCGGCAGACCACGGTCTGTAGGAGTTGATGAGAACCATCTGGACCGCTGATTGGAGGCTTAGGCCCTGAGGTAGGGCTGGGTCCCTGGAATGTGGCCGCTGAGCCCCGGGTCCAGGCCTGAGAATGTCAAGCGCTTCTCAGGGGAGTGTCAGGCTCCCACCGCATGATGCAAAAGGACCCCTCCGGTTTCTGTCAGTCATTAGAATAAGGGCTGATGTGGCTCAGTGGATTGAGCACCAGCCTGCAAACAAAAGGTCACCGGTTCGATTCCCAATCAGGGCCCACGACTGGGTTGTGGGCCAGGTCCCCAGCTGGGAGCGTGTTAGAGGCAGCCAGTCCTATCGTAGCACAGCGATGTTTCCCTCCCTCTGTTTCTCCTTCCCTTCCCCTCTCTCTAAAACAATAAATAAATAAAATCTTAAAAAAAAAAAAGAAAGGGATGGGGATGGGAACATTCCCAGACTTTTCCAAAGGGAGCAGTCATCACTGGGAGGAGACCCAATCCCACCTTTCCCAGGAGCCCTTTGGGAATGTAGCTGCAAACAGCTGGAGCAGGGATTACCGGGAAGGGAGCAGAGGATCGGGAAGTGCCCGGATGCTGTGGGAAGAGGGCAGGGCTGAGTGCCCTGGGAGGGACGGTGGGTGAGAGTCGGAATGTTCCTGAATGTTCTTTCATGATAGAGCCTTAGGAAAATGTTCCTGGCCACTCCTCTGACATGGTTGGGGGACTGGAATAGGTAGAATTGAGGTGCGGAAATGGGGAGCCCTCACTTTCTGCTGAATCTGGGAAGAATCACCCCGCATGTAGGAATAGATGAAGAGGGCAGCTCTGGGTCTGCCTTGGGAAGAATACTGGGTGCCCACCTGAATGAAGGTGTGGCATCACAGACACCCAAGGATTGGTGCCGAGGACTGGGGGTCTCCGAGGGAGCTGGAGAGTGATCTAGAGTCTGGGGTGGGGCAGGGCCCAGGGCAGGCAGATTGCTGCAGAGGAGCCTGGTGTGGCTGGGAGGGGTCAGCACAAGGGAAAGCATGTTGTGGGGAGACAGAGATGAGGGGGCATGAGGCTGGTAGAGCCCTCCTCGCCTCAGCTCTTCTGCACTCATGTTCCTGAGGGCTCAGTCTTACCCGCCGGCCTTCTGCATACCAGCTGCCACAAAGCTAGGCGGGAATCTGCTTTGCATTATCAGCGGAGCCGCGTCTCCCAGGCATATGGTCAACAGACCCCCCCTGCCAGGAGCATCATGGGAAATGTCTTCTTCTGACCCCAACTCTGGCCCGGCCCCTTGTTCCCCTGGAGCATGGGGCTGCGAGCTCAGTGGCTCCCACCACACCCCTCCCCACTGGATGAAGAGGCTTTTCACGTTGTTGCAAGTCTCATCTCGGCTTCATTGCACTGGATGAAAGAGAGGAGGGAGGCAGGAGGGAAAGGGAAGGGGCTCTGCTGGGCCAGCGAAGATGAAAGGTCTCGCCCTCTAGTCTAGAGAGTGATAGAGACAGAGCAGTTTCCCCAACACGAGTGAAGACAAGAGAGGCCTCGGGGGCGGTGGGCCGTGTGGGAAGGGTGGGACCTGAGCCACTCAGGTCCAAGGTCTCAGGAGACTGATGACACAGGAAGAAGCAAGGGAGCATCTCTCCGTCCTCTGAGCCCATTAGGGGCTCAAAATGAATCCCTGCTCCAGGACATAAGAGGGTCTGGAGTTGCCTGGTGTGGTAGCCACAGGCACTTGTGGCCCCTGAGCACTCGCCATGGGGCTAGTCCCAACTGACATGTACTGTAAGAATAAAATTCTTTCCTCAGTAGGAAAAAAAAAAAAACATTTCATTAATAATTTAAAAATATTGATTACATGTTGAAATAATACTTTGGACATACTGGGCTAAATGAAATATTAAGTTCGTCTCGTCTGCTTCTTTTTCATGTTGTCATGTGGCCACTAAAAACTTGAAAGTCACATATGTCACTTGCATTCTCCTCCTATTGGACGGGGCTGCTCCGAGCGCTCCATTCATTTGGTCAACAAAGTTTTATTGGGTGCGAGCTCTATGCCAGGCAAGGTGCTGAGGATTAGAAAGTGAGCAAAACCAGACCCTGTCTCTGGTTTCCTGGAGTTTACAATAATCAAATAATCACTCAGACGGGTGCCTAATCGCAAAGGGAGATAAGCGCTCTGAAGACAGGAGTGCAGCATGGTGCCCTCTGACCCTGGAAGCAAGAAGTTCGATTTGGGCACAGAGTGTGACGAGCACTTCCCCAGGGAAGCACTGACCTGGGAGGTAACTTGGAAAAGAAGAGGAGGGAGTGTTCCAGACAGAAGGGACAGCACATGCTGAAGCCTTGTGGCTAGAGGGACCATCAGAGCTTGAAAAACGGTAAGAAGGCTGGTTTGGGGGAGAACGGAGTGAGGGAGAGGGTGACTGGAGGAGTTGGCAGGGGCCTCGTGCAGCACGTGCAGGCCACATTAAAGACGGGAAGCTGGCGGGGGAGGGGACATGGGGACAGCTGCAATAATGTCAACAGTAAAAATTTAAAAAATGCCCTGGCTGGTGTGGCTCAGTGGATTGAGTGCCAGACTGCGAACCAAAGGGTCACGGGTTCGATTCCCAGTCAGGGCACCTGCCTGGGTTGCAGGCCAGGTCCCTGGTCGGGGGCATGCTAGAGGCAACCACACATTGATGTTTCTCCCCCTCTCTTTCTTCCTCCCTCCCCCTCTGTATAGAAGTAAATAAATAAAATCTTTTTAAAAAAGGAAAGGAAAACAAAAAAGGATGGGAGGTTCACGAAGCATTTTCATTAGCCCTCATGGGGCAACTGGAGAAAAGGGGCGGAGGTTAAGCTGAAGAAGGGCAAGCAGGGTTTTTCCACAGTTTGGGGGGGTGGTGCAAATGTCTGGCACAACGTCTGTAAGGCTCTCTGCTCCCCACCCCACCCCCACCTTGGAGCCCTAAGCCAGAGCCAGTGGCCTCTGTCCACCTCAGCCAACCCTGTGTGCTCTGCGTGACTCAAAACGCCCCCTCTTCGCCATCCTTGTGGCCCCTTTACTTCAGGCTGCCACTGACTGCACCTCTGGCCTATCCTGCTGTGTCCTTGCCCTGTACACCACAGCCAGAGCTAGTGTTCTCTACACTGGAAATCTGCCTGTGGACATCCCCCTGCTTCCAACCCCCAGGGACTCCGCAGCGTTCTAAGGATGCAGTCCAGACGCCTTAGCGTGTCTCTTCGTCCGCCCTTCTCTGCCTGGCCCCACTGACCTCCACTCACTCTCTGGGCGCTGGGCCCAGGAGCCTCCCCAGCCCCTGTGAGCTCTGTTCTCTCTCTTTAGGGCCTTTACTGAGCTGGTTTCTCTGCCAGGAACACAGTCCTCCCTGCTCATTGACTCCACCCATCTAAGGACTCAGGTTCAATGTCTCTTTTCTTTCTTTCTTTTCTTTTTAACATTTTATTTATTTATCTTTAGAAGGGAAGGGAAGGAGAGAGGGAGAGAAATATCAATGTGTGGTTGCCTCTTGCGTTTCCCCCACCAGGAAACTGGCCCACAACCCAGGCATGTGCCCTGACTGGGAATCGAACCCCGATCTTTTGGTTCACAGGCCCGTGCTCAATCCACTGAGCTACACCAGCCAGGGCCAATGTCTCTTTTCCAAGAAACCTTCCCAACTGGCAGAAGGTGGGGGCTGGGCTGGGACCTCCCACTCCCCCCTAGTGTGGCGCTGCACACCACCACACAGGGCCCGTCTGCTGCCTCCCCCTCGGGAACAGAAGGTCACTGAAGGCAGGGATTTGCGTCTCCCTCATTCCCACAGGCAACAACTGGCTCTCTGTCACTGCATTAGAGGTGTTTCCCCATCAGAATGGTGCTTCCCTCATCAGATTGGAAGTATCCTCAAGTCTGGGACTGCACTTCTCCATCAAATAGGAGACTCCTTCAAGACAGACAGTCTCCCCCGTACACTGCGTACTGGGTGTTACTCAGGTACCAGGCTCACTTCTCCTACCTACCTGCATCCCCCACATGCACCTTCCTTACAACCCTCCAGGCCTGGGGGTGGAAGATGGAGGTCAGCTGCCCTTCCAACTCATGCCTCACCCTTGGCAGGGGCTCGGCTTGCCCCACCCCCCAGGATTTTGGGATCAGGAAGGTTTGTTTGCTTTTCTTTCTGGGAACAAACCTCCTGTGCTTTTCCCAACAACCGCAAGCCAGCCCCATGGGGGACCTGGCCAAGGGATCAGCAGGGGCTGAGAGCGGCTCTGATCAGCTGCCTGGCCAGCCTCAAACAGGGGACCAGGCCTGGGGCCTGGAACCCTGCAGCCCAGGGAGCTCCCAGGCCTGGGTCAGGCAGGGCTCAAAGCCAGGCTGGTAGGAGCCAGGTCTGGGACCTGCCTGGGAGAGGCGCAAGGGAGGGCCTGCCCAACGCCAGGTCAGGCCAGCCTGGCTTCCTCCAGGCCATCTGGACCCAGACCCTGTGCTCGTGTGCATGTGTTGTGGCTGGGGGGAGGGGTCAGCGGTGGTGGATTGTCTTCCAGACCATGTGGGTGGCTGGGAGCTGCAGGGTTGTGACCCGGCCCTTCTCACAAGCCTCTGGCTCCCCTGTGGTCACTTTCACTTTTGACATCTGGTCAAATTCACAGCTGGCCAACTTCCTGCATGGCCTTTTCACTTTCCCTCTCCAAGATCTGGGGGCAAAGGGCCCCTACTCCTTTCCTATCCCATGTAAATTAACTCCATGGCTAGCACACATGAATTTGCTGGATTTCTGTTAAAACTCCATTTGGGGTGCATGTGCATATGGGGAGAAACAGGACAGGATCTGAGTTGGAAATTATACCTGGGTCCCTGTGACACGTACAAACCTCTGCCAACTCAAAACATGTGCATTTGCAGAAAATCACCGCACAAACTTTCTTTCTTTGCTATTTAATGTTCATCATTTATGTTTTATGTGTAAGTTTCAGGAGGGCCCAAGAAATGATTACACAGGATGCAAGGGAAAGGTGTCAGGGAGTCTGGAGCTCGCAGCCCCCCACTGGGAGGCCAGAAGGGGCCCCAGAACCAAACACATGCTAAAACATACTTGCCACCCCCAACCCCCTCCCCAGTTGCTGGGGAGGGAAATAAATACACTCAGACTCTGTCCCACTCCCAGCTGCACAGGTGAGGGGCCAGCAGGTGAGTTTCCTCCTCCCACTGCAGATTGAGGTCAAAGAAACGCCATCTACATACAGTGCTCTCAGCCCCTTACAGGGGGTGGGAGAGCCCTGGGTGGGGGAGGGGGTGGCTGTCAGTGCACATCCTGATCTGGGCTCGTTCATGCTAAATAGACAGGGGAGCCACTCATTCCAACATCAAGCAAAACAGAACAGGCCAGGAGGGACCTCCAGACCCTGTCCTGGCACCAAGCTAGGGAGAGACTGTCCATCGTAGGGTCCTCTAAACTTGGGACAAGCCGTATAGGGGCTGGTTATAGTCTGACTCGATTCCTTCTTGCTGCATTCCCACACTGGTCCACTTTTCTTCATCGCAACCTTCGGGGCCCAGCCAAACCCAAGGCCTCAGGGAAGGGGAGGATGTGGGACGCATTCCTCCACGTGCAGGCCCTTGGAAGACAGGCGCCAGCCCAAGCCTCAGCCGTCTTTGGCCCGCCAAACCCGGGGGCGAGGGAAGCCAGCGAGCACAGTTCACTCCCCTGTGATGCTTGTCTGGCAGCTGCCCCGGGCAGGATCCTGTCCCAGCCTAAGACAAGGAACTTGTGGAGGAAAGATTTCTCATCCTGTGTGTATCTGTGTCGTGGGTGGGCCGGGGCGGGGGGCGGTCCTCAGCCCCTGAGCCCCAGTACTGCCTGTGTTGGCTCTGGGTCTGTGCCAACACAGGGCAGGGATGGAGGACGCCACTTCACGGATGCCACACGGACATGCCTGAGGGTGGACAGGGAGAGGGAAGCAGCACCCCTTTCCACAAACTCCAAACCTGACTCGGGTCGTGAGGGATTGATGGACCTTTGGGTAAAGCATCCTGTCTCCACAGGGGTCGAACAGGCCTGGAGATGGTGGAGGGTGGACCGGATTTGGCTGCAAGACCTTTGCCAGAGGGTCGCCTGGCTCCCCTCTCCCAGCTCTTAAGAAAACCTGAAGAGCCTGCACCCTTCATTCAGAGAGGAGAAGGCCAGCCCACATTTGGCCACCCTGTCCCTGTTCGTGAGTGGCTTTGGGCCAGTCACTGCCTCTTTCTGGGCCTTGCTGTCCTGTATGTAAAACAAGGAGGGTGGGCTGGATTTCAACCCCCTTCCAGCTCTGACAAGCTTCTGATCCTCTTCATCTTAGGCCGGACGGGACACGTGGTGGGGCTGAGGGAGGGTTTAGGCAGCAATGATGCTCCCGAGTTCCCCACGTTCACAGTGTAGAGTCCACGGCTCTGGTTCCTCAGTCTCTCTCTCTTGAGTCTCTGGGGCCTTATCATCACCGCCCCCACCACTATCCCTGGGGTCAGCCCTCCAGGTAGGACACCTGCTACGGTGGGAGGGGCTGGCCCACCTGGAAGTCTGGGGAGAAGGAGTGGAAGGCAGAGATGGTGAGGGGGCAGAGTAGGGAGGGAGAGGCAGCAGGGGCACTTCTGGTGCTGGAGAGGGAGCATGATCAGAAGCGATGGGGCCACAAGGGGCAACAACAGGGCTGTGGTTTAGGGGCTCCGGGCTCCCCGGCCCTGCCCAGAGGAGCTCAGCTCTGACACTAGCCCATGGGGGTCGGCCGGAGCGTCAGTCACTGGAGTGAGGGCAGGGCCAGGGCCCCGGGGTCAGCTCACACAGGGGACGTGGCCGTGGACTCGCTGCAAAGGCTCTCGACAATGTCGGCTCGCTGGATGCGGCGCAGGGCAGCCAGGAGGGCGTCGAGCGTGGCGCTGTCCTGGGCGGCCCAGCTGGCGAGCAGGGCCCGGACTGGGCAGGCCTCGTGGGTGAAGGAGTCTATGTGCTCAGGCTGGTAGCCCAGCTCATCTGCCAGGTGCCGCCAGGTGTCCCCTGCAGAGCCATTGAGCAGCTTCTCCACCTCGTCCCGCTTGGCTGGTGGCAGGCTGCTGTAGAGGCCTCCGTCCCCTTTGAGGGCTGCCAAGAACCCAGGGGAAGTCAGACACTACCCACCAGGCCTCCCCCAAGCCCCCACAGTGTGCCTGGGACAAGACCCAAGAAAGGCTGAGGCATTTCTCCTCCCAATCTGGGGAGGCCTCTGGGGCCTATGGCCACTGCAGGATGGCCAAGATGAGGTCCTGGACAGGGGGCCAGGCCGTGGAGGGGTCATGAGGGGACACTAACTCATGTGCCCTCCCCACCCACAGCTCCACACTCTCCCCACAACCTAACCCCCTCCCTGCCCCCTGCAATTAATCAAAGCAGAGGGGGAGATAAGACTTTTAAGTCCCATACTCAACTGTACCAAGTATCCTGGAGCTGGACTATGGACCACCAAAATTATGGGACATAATTAACTACTTGTTCCTTAAAGGTCCAGGGCAGGAGGCTAATTGCAGCCACTTGGGGGAGTAATTAGCCCTAGGGGGCATAATTAGCTTGATGAGTCTGGATGCTCCAATTTGTCAAACTGTCCATTTCCCAAGTCACTCCACAGGAAAGGACCTCCCCCACCTCTCTCCTCACCCCATCTTCCACCCTTCTACCCAGAAGCATGGGTCACCAGCCTCTCCGGCAGTCCTGCCTGCAGTCTAATCTTAGTCACTCCTGATCACCCTGCCTCGATCCCTCCCCACCTCGCTGCTCACCCTGGCCCGCAGCCGTCTGTGTGTGGGGCTGCTGGTCATGCAGGCTCTGGCTGTCCACGGAGATGCCGCTGTCGCTGTGCAGTTTTTCTCCCTCGGGTGGGGGGGTCTGGTTCACAGTCCGGCTGTTGGCTCCTTGCTTGTTCTGCTTGCAGCTGTTCCACCTGGAGCCGGAGGACAGGCCCAGGTTCAGCAGGGAAGGGCCGCACCGGCCACGTGGCCAAGGCATGTGCTCTGAAGTATGGGGGCCTGGGGCGTGGTAGGGACCCAACTACAACCCCGGCCACAGTACCTGAGGTTCTCCTTTCCCTACACAGCTGCCCCTGGCCTGCTCTGAAAGGCATTGTGAGGGCAGAGGGGCACTCAGGGCTCCGTGCACATGGCACATGTTCAGTAACTGTTCACGGAATGAATGACCCATAAATGAATGACTTTCCAGAATTCCACTTTTCCCAATCTAGCCTTATGAAACATCCGCACATGCGTGCAGGACACATACAGTACAAGGACTTCCTTTGCTGTTATGAGCACTAAGAAAAAACTGAAAACAGACCAAATGTCCATCAACAGGAAGCTGGTTAAATACATTCTGGTCCATCCCTATTACGGAATGAAGGGTTACAAGCGATCGGGCTCTCCTGAGGGAGATTAGAGAAAAAGTTGTAGAATGTGGATAGCGTGATCCCATTGATGCTAAAATGTATATATACCTGTGTGTTTACATATAACTGAAAAGTTTTATGTACATGTGTTTATAAATGCACAGAACATGCTTGGAAAGAACCCAAACATTCCAATGATGAAAGGAGGCGGGTTTGGGGAAGTAAAAGGGAGCTTTTGTTTTTTGTTTTACAAGACATTACTCTGGTTTGTATTCTCCCAAACAAGCATATATTACTCTGATGTTCGTTTTGTGTTTTTTTTTCTAAGAATGAAAATTGCACTTAAACATTTCAAATGCTTTCTGCAAGTTCTTGCAGATGCTGGCTTTCCAGATGCGGATGCCACAGCTCCTTGGGGGTGTGACGTGGGAGGGATGAGACACGTGCATGTAGGTAACTGTGTGTGTTAACAGGCCTCAGAGAATGAGGATGGAGGCGGTGGGCAAAGCAAGTTTTCTGTGTGCAGCTGGGAGCTGGAGAGCCAGAGAGGGGAGCAGCCCAGGAGCGGGGCGGTACTGACCAGGGCAGGCCAGGGACAGTCACCCTCCCTCCTGCCTGCTGACCTGCCATGCCCTGGAGTTGGGCAGCTGATGGTGAGTGAGGAGGAGCATGTCTGGGGGTTAAGTTCAAAGGGAGTATGCATTTCCAGGTCAAGGTCACAGTTAAAGCCCAGCTTGAGAGCAAAGGTCCTTTCTCTCTCCCCTACCCCTCCTCTCACCTCTTGAAGGCAATGTAGGCCACGAGGCCCACGACCACAGCGGCCAGGATGGAGCAGTAGACAGGGATGAGGTTGTCAGTGGAGCCTCGGGTCACTACGGGTTGGGAGCTGCCCATCACTGTAGTTGCCACGTCTGCCGCTGTGCTGGCCACAAGGTCTGGCTCTGGAGGCGCCTCAGGCTCCTGGGTGCTGGGGGCCGTGCTGTCCGAGCTCTCTGGGGGTGTGGACCGTGTGATCCAGCGGCCAGGGATCTCTGGGAGGAAGGGTGACAGGATTGAGTGCCCACTCCCCTCAGCCCCTCCCTTTACAATCTGACCCACCCAGCGCTTCTTCCTGAGTCCCCAGCCCACCCCACATGCTCAGGCGGTGCACGTGGGGGTGAGGACTGGAAATTCGTGCATGACGTTACGATGATGAAGAGCCAGAGCCTGGGAATCGGGGGACCTAAGCCCCCTTCGGCTGTGTCACTGACTTGCTGAGTGACTCTGGATCAGTCCAACTCTCAGGAGCTCCATTTCCCTGCCCACAGAATGGGGATATTAAGAGAGATGGTCTCACCCCGGCTGGTGTGGCTCAGTGGATTGAGTGCCCGCCTGTGAACCAAAGGGTCACTGGTTCAATTCCCAGTCAGGGCACTTGCCTGGGTTGTGGGCCAGGTCCCTGGTGAGGGACACGCAAGAGGCAACCACACATTGATGTTTCTCTCTCTCTCCCCTCTGTCTAAAAATAAATAAATAAATAAAATTTTTTTAGAAAAGAGAGAGAGAGAGAGAGATGGTCTCTAAGCTCCCTTCCATCCTGGTGGTAGCTATAGTCCTAGAAATCTATTCTGCCTCCCCTGGGGACCCAGAACCTGGCGTGAAGGTGCACACACAAAGAAGAGAGAGTAAGCCCCGGGAAACCTCCAGCTGGAATCACTCTGGGAAATGTTGTAACCTCTCTGACCCTAGGTTGCCCCAGTGGCCCCAGCTGCCCTTGTCCTAAGGAGGGATGAGGGCACTCAGGTACCCTGCCCCACCCCACCTCCCCAGAGCTGGCACTCAGCCTCCTCCCCCGTCTCTGCGGTCCTAGCTGTAGGCTTGGGCAGGGTGGGGATGCCAGGCAAGGATTCCCTCCAGCCAATCCTTGGACAGTGGCTAGCCCGTTCCCTGCCCTGTGTGCCCCTCATTCCATCTGGTCTTGCCACCCAGAGAACGGAGTGTCAAGTATCTGGAACCCTCCTTGGGCAGGAAGCAGGCTGTTGGTGGAGAGAGGCCTTCCAAGCAGGTACTGCCCAGCACCTCAAGGGGAAGGACACTGTGCCTGCCACCCTCCTAGGCCCTCTCATGCCAGCTGAGCACTGCCAGCCTCTCTGGCGATGTCCTTACCCCAGTGGGTGGGATTTTCCATTCTGTCACCCAGCTGGGGGCAGGTCCTGGGGTTGTGGGCTCTGGACGGCCTGAGGGTACCTGTCTGGGCAAAGCTGCCCGCCCTATCTGTCCTCACTTCCCACACCTAGGGCTGGGAGGGAGAGCAGATGGGATATGCCCATGGGGTGATGGGGAAGGCATTTTGCTCTTTCGCTCAGCCCCACCCAGCTCCCAGTTTACCCACCCAGGCTGGAGTCAAAGGTGACCACTGGTCTCTGGGTCTCCTTGGCTCAAGGCTAAGAAGTTTCAAAGGGCCCTGTTTTCAGCACCTTCTGAGAGGTGAGGCCCCCAGATGTGAATCTGGAATACATGTGGCTGGCACTGAGGAGGGGGCTGCCATCTGCTGCCCCATCCCACCCCTCCACCATCTCAGTCCTGGGAGGGGTTGAGGGGGTGGGGTGGGAAGTGGAGGAGACATAGCCCTGCCTTTGGCAGCCCCAGATATGGCGTTGGACTGGGGAGGGTCTGCTCTTGCCCTGCTAGGAAACCGGGCCAGCTGGAGGGGCGGCCTGAGCCCTGAGGCTGACCCAACCCATGGGCTGAAGGCATGGCAGTGAATCGGGCCATTGCAGAGACTCTAGAGCAATGGGGAAGGGGCAGGCCAGGCTGAAGACAGAGCTGTCCAGGGCACTTTCCCCACGTTTCCCCAATACCCTCTGATGGGGGCTGGGGGATGAGATCCAGATGTGGCCCCGTCCACAGGCATTCCAACCCGCTAAGCCCCTGGCAGGTCCTGACAGCCGTTTCCGGCATGGGAAAGAGAGACCAGGTTATCCCTCCTAAATCCAAACTTCACTAGGGCAAATGGCAGGGGCGGGTTCTGCCCCAAGGGTGGGTGAGTCACCATGTTGACACCTGAAATGTATATGCAAGAAAGTACAATGCACTGGAGGAGAAGGGGGCAACCAAACCATGAATCAAATTCTGTTTCCTGAAATGTTCCCTCTGCCCCGGAGCTGACATTTAACCCTCCAGAGGCTGGAGTAAAGAGGGGCAGAGGGACAGGGATAAGCAGAGTGCTCAGAGGGACCCCCCTCCTTCAGGGTGGCTGGGAAAGTGGTTTTCTCTCTGGGAGAAACCTGTGAACACCCCAAAACAGCAGGGCCCACCCCTCCCCCAGCCGCCACCTTTCTTTGCTTTAACCGCGCCCCTGACTAAGTGCCCCCACCAGCTGGTCTGGACTTGCCCAGGGAACTGTGCCGCGTGCCTGCCTGTTGCCAGCTGCTGGAACTCCCTGCTCTGCCCTGTGCCTGGCGCCACTTGCCTGTCTCCTAGCCCAGGGCTATTGCCACCAGAACCGCCATGTTCTGTACCCCAGTCCTGCCAGCCCCCCCACCCCAATACAGAAAGTTTCACATGCACCCCTGGCCACAGCCCGACTTAACAGCCCCTTGCATCCTGAGCTCCCTGAGCCAGAGGCCATGGGAGGTGGAAGGAAGGCACGGTTGTGTGGGGGCTGGGGTCAGACTGGAGGCTCCCCACAAAGGAGACCTACCTCCCCCATCTGACTGGGGACTGACCGAAGGCAGAGGCTGGGCTGCCTCCACCAGAATGAGCGATTTCCTGGAACCTTCTCTCTTATCAGACTGAGGCAAAGGCCGTCTCTCCCCAACCCCACCTGGGGTTCCCTAAAGGAGGTGCTGAGTTGTCTGCTCAAAGTTAGGGTATCCCGAGGGCTAGGGAAATAGCTAAATGGGCACCCGGCCACAGGGTGTCAGAGAGAAAGTGAAGGCACTGTCAACCTCTCCCTGCAGTGGAAAAGCCCACCCATATCCCTGAGACAGATGTCACCAACCGGAGACCAAAATGGTCCTTCTCTGACTGCCATGGTGCTTCCTCCTCCCTCCCAGGAGTCATGCTGCCTCCTTTGGGCCTGTGCCTGGCTGAGGTGAGCACACCCAGCCCCCATGCACCCCCCACCCCCAGCCCAGCACACACCCTGCCTGTCATCCTGGCTCCTGCCACTCCCCTTCTTCCTCCACCCCCACAGCCCCTCCCCCATGACCTCCTTACAGTTCCCTGCCCCAACTTCACCCTGGACTAAACTGTAAAATGACCGCTAACCCCACCCCCAGGTACCACAAGTTGAAGTGGCTGTCTAACCCACAATACCACTAGTGACCACATGACCAGTGGGGACATTGAGGTCCAAGACAAGAGTCACCTCCTTAACTAACATCACTGAGCAAGTGACAGAGTGGATCCCATCTTAGGTCCCAAAGCCATAAACCACCACGGACCTAGACCAGGCCTCGGAGTGAAGGGTCCCAACCCCTGAGGGTCCTCCGGCTGTTTCTCCAGTTCAGGAAGCCTGCTTCAAGGATCAAATACTTTTGCTCTGTGCTCTGCTTACAGTGGCCACTTCCCAGCTGCTTACCTGCCCACCTGTCCAATCCCCAGCTGGCAGCCACAGATTAGTAAAGCCCTCGAAAATGAGTCCGAAAGTGGTAGCTGCGGCCTGGGAGGAGGAGGGCGGCTTTCCAAACACTTAGCCCAAAGGACCAAAGGACGAAAGAGTAAAAGGGAGCCTTTGGTGAGAAGAACGGAAGCCACTTCCTCCAACAGGTTTCAGGGAGAGTGGCCACTGGCTCAAGGCCGGGCCGGGCCCTTCCTGACCCCCAGGGGTCAGCCCTCCCCAGCCTGCAGCCCGCCGCGGCGCGCTCACCCTCGCACTCGGCGTCGGCCCAGCGCGTGCACTCGCGCACCTGGCGCTCGGTGTCCTCGCACACGGTGCACGGCAGGCACGGGTCCACGTGGTTGGCTTCGTCGGAGTACGTGCCATCAGGACACTCCTCACACACGGTATCCTGCTTGTCCTGACATGAGAACACCAGGCCCGAGCCCGCCTCGCACACACGGCACGCCTCGCAGCGGCCCGTCGTCTCGTTCTGGTAGTAGCCATACGCGCAGCGGCACACGGCGTCGTCCGCCTCCACGCAGGGCGCTGACATGCTCTGCAGGCCCACGCACTCGGTGCATGGCTTACACGGCTCGGTGGCGCTCACCACGTCAGAGAACGTCACGCCTGTGGGCAAATGGATGGGCGGGGAGCGGTGGGCCCAGACTTTAGCTGCTTTGGGGCACTTGGGTAGCAGGGATTTCAGATCCTCCTTCCCCGCCAGGGCACTGACTCTCTCTTTAAGCCTCACACCCCTACAGATTCCCATCCTCTACCCTCCCTTTCCTGATTCCGGGTCTGTGAAAGCTTGTGGCAGCACGCTAGGAAGGAGGAAATGGGTCAGAAGCCCCAAGCTGCATGCAGGCCATGGACTTGATGGCCCCGAGGCTTCCGGGTAACCCAGCTGGTGCAAGTGAATTTCTTGGCAAATTCTCTTAGAGAGCTCTGATTAAGGTGCTCTCACCAGCAAGATTAAGGTGTAATCTGAGCGTGGTTCCCACCAAGCCCTCCCCACAGGCCAGAGCTGGGTTGTGAAGCCAGCACAGGGGATCAGGTGGGGCCTGAATGGGAGTAACTGGGTTAGATGCGTAATTTCCCACCCATGGCGCTCCCGCACGCTGCTGAAAGACCTGGTGCTTGAGGGTGGGGATGGGAATCCTGGCAAGCAAGTTCAGGTACAGCAGGAGGGACTGAAGCTAGAAAGCAGGAAGGACTTGCATATATTGTCCTCTGCCTTTTCAAATGGCATAAAGGGGAGATTTCCAAGCTCCATCGCAACTCATGCTCTTAATTAATGGGTATGAGCTCCAGAATAAGGGCAGGGACGCCAGGGATGCCACGGTCCTCGCCTCCTTGTGCAGAGAAGAGGAAGCACAGAGCAAATCTTCTTCACCCCTTCCAGCCCAGGGTGGGGAACTCAGCCAATCTCAATCCAAGAGGGTGCATCCTTGCTCCAGGGGAGGAAGAGCAGGGATCTAGCAACCTGAGAACCAGGGAAGCTCTCTCTGCTCAAAATGTGGAAGCACAAGTAGAGAGAGTAGCATCTCCTTGAAGGGAAATCAAGGCCTGTTGGAGGGTCTGATCTCGAACTTCTCTAAAGGCACCAAGAGACAACATGGAGCACTGGGTCATTATCTTGTGGGAAGTGGGTAGAGAAGCAAAGAAAAAAAAAACAGGCCTGGTTGGTGTGGCTCAGTGGACTGAGTGCCAACCTGTGAACCAAAGGGTTGCCAGCTCCATTCCCAGTCAGGGCACATGCCTAGGTTGTGGGCCAGGTCCCTAGTTGGGGACATGCAAGAGGCAACCAGTCAATGTATCTCTGGCACATCGATGTTTCTCACCCTCTCTAAAAATAAATAAATAAAATCTTAAAAAAAAAAAAAAAAAAAAAACAAGTGAAAAGGAAAGAAATCGGGGAAGAGAAGACAGTCAGTTCTGGCAGAGGAATGGCTATATTTCTCTTCCTAGGAATCAGGCAGATCTGAATTCAAACTGGATTCCATCACTTATTAGCTGTGTGACTTTGGATGTTTTACTTAACTTCTCTGAGTTTTTTTTTTTTTTTTTTCTTTCTCTGTAAAATAGGGAATGATATCTCCACTTACAGGGTTGTGGTGAGGAGTTAAGTGAAGTTCACTGTGAAGCCCTTGACACACAGCAGGGACCCTATAAAGGCTGGGCCCGTAGGGTGAGTAGTGACAAATGTGGTGAACTTCAGTAGCAGAGATGGTCAGACAGCAGAAAGGCAGGATTTCCAATTTAAACAAACAAGAGGCTCCTATCTGGTTGTCATGTGGCAGGAGATTGGGTATAGTCACCCGGGAGGGGAAGGGAGAGCCCTGCTCATGGGAAAATACAGAAAATTAGCAGAAAATTCCTGGGAGAGGGTTTTAGAGGGTGGGGAAAATGTGGTCTTTTTTGGCAGAGAATGAAGGCAGGAGCTTAATGGGTTTCCTTGTGGAAACGTTTTGAGGATAAGAGGGAAGGTCCGCTGGGGTCTCCATTCCATAAAGTGGGCTTGTAAAGGCAGCCTGTTAATGCAGCTGGTGGGGAGTGAGGGGCGGGGGGGAAAAGGAGGGGAACAGACGGAGGAAATGGGAGGGAGGATTCCTGCCACCACCTCGGAGCTCGCCTCCCCTCCCCCTCCCTGGAGATGCCAGAACCTTCCTCTCCCAGGCTCTTCTACCCCACCTCTTGCTTTGACAGAAGGTGAGTGGGGTCCCACGCTGGGAGACTGAGGGTCCAGGAAGGAGAGGCCCTCGGCTGGAGTCTAAGAAATGAGAGAGGCAAGCTTGAGGGGCTCCAGGGTAGGCAGCAGCTGGCCAACCCTTCCCTGGGATGGAAACCCTGTTAGGCCAGGGCAGGTGGCCAGATGGCAAGGCCTTGCAGGATGTCCAATCTCCCCACGCAGTCCTAGGCATCCCTCTGCTGGGGGATGGAGTCACAGGGCTCATAACCACAGAGATAGGAAAACAGTGTTTGGGAAGACTGAGGAGCTGCGGCTGCCTGAAGGATGGAGAGGTGCGCAGGCACTGGTGGTGGGGAGGCGTCCAGAGTAAGACTAGGCTGGCAGGTGTGTTCAGGGTTCCCCGTTCCTGTACCCTTGTTCCCAGGGCGATTAGAGAGTGGAGTATAGTTGCCACAGGCCCTCAAGATGGGCTTGGAGTGCCAGGTAGAAGGTAGGATCTGACTGTTGGCAGCGAGGAAAGGTTTCCTGGCAGAGTCAGGAACAGAGTACTGAGCCCGTAGCCTGAAGGCAGCAACTGAAGCTGGGGTCACCTGGCAGAGCTGGGACTCCTGACTCAGAAGCACCCAGAATTCAGACCCCAGCCCCAGCATCCCTCCTCCTGCCTCCTCCAGCAGCCCTGGAAGACAGGATTCTCTCCCCTTCCCAAGAAAATCTCAGGTAGCAATGGCCGCAGTGCCCCTGTCCCCTCCCCCATCTGACATCACCCCACAAGGAGGACTTCCTTGCAGTACTCCAACCCCCATCCTTGCTGCCTCGGGAAAGCTCTGCTTCCTCAGAGCTGGAGAACAGTTGGCCTGGGGGGAGGAGTTGCCACACCCTCCCAGGATCCCCCAAGGTCAGTCTACCCGGCAGCCAGGATTTCATCCTCCTCCCCACCCCCCTCCAAAACTCGGAGGGCAAGTGGCAGCCATTGATTTTGCAGTGTAGATGATATTTTTAGCTTGTCTTAGTATCAGCTACTCTTCCCACCAGGCCACACTCTGCTACCAGGCTTCTCTGCTTGGGGGCTGGGAAGGGGCTCCCTTCAGGATCCCCCATCAGGTTCCCCTCCTTCCTCTGCATACCTCTCTCATCCATCCTCAGCCTCCTCGCTCTGCCTCCTGTCCTGCCTCAGACCCACTTCTGGTGCCCATACTGTGGTGGGCAGGAGACCCTGCCGGGAGGCAGAGGACTCGTGAGGCCTCTACTGGACATGCCCCTCCCCAGCCCCTGGCTCCTCCTTTCCATTCCTCTCCCCTCCCCCCACCTGCCACCCTTTACTCACTGTCCAGGCAGGGCTCGCACACGGTCTGGTTGGCTCCGCAAGGCTGGGCCACGCCCTCGCCTAGGTTGCAGGCTTTGCAGCACTCCCCGCTGTGGGTGTACAGGCCTGTGAGGCAGGCCTCCTTGGCACCTCCGAAGGACACCTGGGAGGGGGGAGATCAGAAGGTCAGACTGGTAAGAGAAAGGAGACGGAGTATCTTCTGAGGGATCAAACACCCCCTCCTAAAGCCTTCTATTGGAACCACCTGGGCCCGGATGAGCTCACCATGGAGGTATGAGGCACATCAAAGCTGGCAGGAAGAAAGGCAGTGGGGGTCAGCAACCCTTGCAGGCTGCTGGGGGTGTGAGGTCAGAGCCCCCCATGGTGACCCTCTGCAAAGTTCATCTTGGGGTTACAGCAACTCTTAGAATCTCCAGGGCACAGCGTTGAAGCCCCGCAGGGGGCCTTCAGATGGAGACCTCAGTTGGATAGGATGCAGCCCGCACAGGGCTTCCAGCCAAAGGGGCAACTGCAAGCTGAAATTTAGTCAAAATGCCACTTACTAAGCCGTACATCGGCAGGGCCACACCTACGCTGAGGGGAACCTTTTTCTAATGATGGCTAGCAGGGTCCCTCTGCTCCAGATCCTTAATGCTACCATTCTGCATATTACATATCCAATGGGAGGTATCTGGACCCAAAACAGAAGACAGAGGGGTGCGGGGGAGGAGGGTGTCTTAGGTTCAAGTCCTGACTCTGCACTGGGAGCCCTGAGCTTCCCTGCTCTCCCTCTCCAAGTCTCCAGCTCTCCACAGAGGTAGAAGGGCTACAGCTCAGGGCCAGGGCGAAGTCCAACTGGCAAGAGTGTGGCGCCACGACATGAGAAAGGGCTGCCTGTCAGCAGTGATAAGAAAGCGGTGGTTCTCGCCACGTAGCAGCCCTGCTCCACCAGGGTTTGATTTCCAGTCACCAGCCCTCCCCCCTCCCTGCCCCCCACGCAGCCAGTGGGAACAGCTCTGGAACCAGCCAAAAGGGGAGTCGGATTCCTGCCGCCGAGGCATCTTTGCTCGTGGATGGAACGATTTAGCACCAGATTCCCTAGAGGGAGGGGCTGCTGGCAGCTTGCTTTATATTTCTGTTTCTTAAAAAAAAAGCCTTCATGTCTAATAAAACTCCCAAGCCCGTTTCCCTGGCCCCAGACCATGCAGCTCCATCTGACGCTGGGAGGAAGTACGGGCTCTCAGGTTGGTCGTGGGAGCAGTAGAGGTCATTTTTACCAGATCGTGGCCAAGAACATTCCCTTCCCTGCAGTCCTTTAAGATATCCTGAGATCTCACCAGGGTCAGGGGGAGGCAGGGGGATGGACAGATTGGATCGGTCTAGGAGGCAGTCTGTGGTCCTCAAGAGCCCAGCAGGTAGGGTGCAGGTGGCCTAGGAGGGGGACCTTGAGTGCTGCCATCATCTCCTCCCAGGTGGCAGGAACACAGTACTGGGAGCATGTGCGGACCAGAAGTCCTGGGGGAAGTCCAAGATACAGGCTTTCCTCTAGATGAGTGAGATTCCAGAAGGGTCTGTTTGGATTTCTTTTCATCCTTTTAGGGTTCTGCTTAAATCTCACTTCCTTGAGGAAGTGGAGGTGTGACCCCCGCCCCTCACAGGCCAGTGCAGCTGCCCTGCCACCCGGTCTCCCGGCTGACTATTCCTGTCTGCTCCGACACACCGTACAGGATCCCCCAGTGGACTCCCTGAGGGCCCATCTGTGGTTGACCCATGCATGGCCTGACACGGTCCCTGGCATAAAACAGGGACCTCACAGAACTCCGGGGGACCAGTTTCTGGATAGCTGAGTTTCCTGCAAGCCAGGGAGTTGCTGCCCTAATCACCTACTGTTTTCCATTTTAACCATGGCAGCCACACCATTCTCCAACTCTGGAACACGTCTTCATGGTTTCCCCATGACCCAGGGACCCCATATTTACACCAGCGATTGTTCCAGGCTGCTATGCAGTGAAGCCGTCCTGCTCTTTATCCCAAATTACCACACTTTCATCTCTGAGTTCTCCTGTCAGCTTTTTAAAATACTTTTTTCTGTCTCCTCCCTTCCTGTCAAGATATCAGTTGTCAATTCTTGCTGCTACCAGCGTGTGACCTGAGTGGTCCCTCCCCCCACCATTCTAATCTACTAGGTCTAATTGAATCTTTAGAAACTATGTAACCAGCCTCAGCAGGAAGGTGTATAAAGTGAGTGTAGGAAGATCTGAAGGCGGGGTGTCAATTCTTTGAGTAAAAAGTGGGAGCTATACTACTGCCTTTGTCCTCAGCGGCCTCTATGGCTCTGAATCCTGGCTCATCACTTAGAGCTGGGTGGTCTGGGACCAGCTTTGCGTTTCTATGGGCCTGTGTCTTCCTCGTTGGGTCATGGCAGTACCAATAGGGTTGCTGTAAGCAGTAAATGAGTGAGACACTGTTTATACATGTTGGGAGCCTCTTTTCTCTTTCCCAAGGTCTTTCTTGCTTCCTTTGTGGCTGTTGGCCGCGTTCCAGTTAGTTAGGGGCAGTGAAGTCCTAGGCCCTGGTGAGCCGAGGGGCTCTGTCTGGAGTAGCCGTGGGTGGAGCAGCAGCCTGGTACAAGTCCCTCTTCTTCAAAGCCTGCTCTGCCTGCTGCAGCCCATGGTCCTCTCTCTTCTCCTGAGTCTTGCATTAGTGACCATGTGTTTTCCTGTGATTGATTTGTTTCCTGTTTCAAAACACTGCAGCCTTCTCTGGGTAGTTCAGATGATTAGACTGTAGTCCCTGATATGCCGAGCTTGCAGGTTCAATCCCCAGTCAGGGTGCATAGAAGAATCAACCAATGAATGCATAAATAAGTGGAACAACAAATTGATGGGGGTTTTTTCTCTCTCTCTCCCTTCCCCTCTCTCTCTAAAATCAGTAAATAATAATTCTAAAAGACATCGCAGATCTGCTACTTAATTAGTACGTTACTTTGGGTAAATTCTCAGTCTCTCCAAGCCTCCGTTTTCCCCTTTATAAAATACGGGGTGCTAGTATCTACTGCTCAGGGTTGTTGTGGAAAATTAAATGAAATAATTTATGCAAACCTGTCTGGTGTATACTAGAATAAATGTTAGGTATCAAAGAAGCATCATCTCTTAGGGAAAGTGGACTGTCAACCCCCAGTGGGAGGTAGTGGGAGGAGAGGGCTTATCCATCCCCTCAAAGAGGAAACCATCTACGAGTGGGGGGCAGGACAGATGTGAAGAAAGGCTTAGCCACCAGGGAGCCTGAGGAAGTCATGGAGACCAAAGGGGAATGGGTAATTTCTCTCCCTGTAGTTAAGTAAATCAACAACTATTTGCCGACCATTATATGAAATAGGAGTTTCCAATGAGACATGGTCCCTGATTTCTGTGGGAAACCACAGTCCCATGAGAGAGAGGGAATGTCCCCCTAAACAGCTAGTCCAGAAGACAAGATGCTGAGGGGGAAAGACTTGAGGGAATGCCTTTATCCCTGTCTGACAGAAGGGGAAACTGAGGTCCCCTGCTCACTCTGCTGAGTGGCCTGATGCTTGGGCCCTGCCACACCCTGTCTTGGTTCAAGCCAGGGCAATCTTAGGAAGCCAGGAGGGATGACTAGGATCCAAGCTAATTGCTCCAAAATGGCCAATTTACCAAAATGATAGTAGCAGTTGCCTGAAATTTACATTTATTAGACTTACTCATTTCCAGTTTGATTGAATGATTTAATCCCATTTTTGAAAATGTTTGCAATCATTTTATTTGTGTCATTTCAAAGCTTTCAGGAAACTAAGTGCCCTTAGATAAATTGACTTAAGAATCTGAAAAAAAAATTTTCATCAGAGAAAATAGAAGACACACCAAAATAGTTGAAAGAATTTGAATATGAACGCTTCAGTGTGATGAATCCTAACCATTCACGACAGCTTTGAAAAAGGGTTCCTTAGGTGAATGGAGCCATTAGCGACCGCCATGGCATTGAAGATTTTTCAAATACATGGAGGGTCTTTTGAGGTCGCTGCCAACCTAGGGGAGGCACTGGCACGTGCCCGCGCCCCACCCCTTCAGACAGGGGCTGAGTTTGGGTTAGGAGACAGGAACTAATTGCTGAGGATGGTGTTGCATGAAGACTTCGAGGGGGCGGGGACTCTGTGTGGGGCCAAAAGACTCAGTTCCAAACTTCGGTACCAAGGGCATAGGGCAGGGATGTAATCTCCAGGACTAGTAGTGACTCAGGGCCTCTCCTCCGTTCATGCTCGGGAAGGGAGAAGGGGCTGGCGTTCAAAGCAAGGAGGAAGCTCCAAGCCAAGCATCCTGGGTTCCCAGGGCTCCACCACTCACTGACTGCGAGAGCCTGGTTTTGTGCCTGAAAGTCTAGGAGATTCACCTCCCTCAATTGTAAAATGGGAATAACTAGATTTACTCTGCTGGGACCTCAGAAAGATTAAATATAGCAAGAGGAATTTACCCAGGGTTGTGCGTGTCACACAGTAGGCACTCAACCAATTTTATTATTCCCGCCTGCCCACCCCTCGCCCCCAGGGAAGAATCTACGTGCGTGAGCGGGACCGGGAGGTAGAGCCGGGCGGGGACACTTTCCTTCCCGGAGCCGCCTTCCCCACCCGGCTGCCTGCGCTCTCCCATTTGCTGCCCTCACTGCATCCCTATTAGGCGCATTAGCCAGCCCGGCGGCTCCGGTTACAGACGTCTGAATGACAAAGTGCCTCCATTACCGGCGCGGCCCGCCAGCGGACCCGCCGGGACGCGCGCTCTGGTTTCAGCACTCTCTCGCCGCGGCCCAGGAAGAACTCGGAGCGCCGCGGTGCGCGGGGGCCAGCTCGCGGAGAGCCGCGGCGGGGCGGCAGAGTCTGCGCGGGGCCCACCTTCCCCAGCCCCCAGGCCCTCCACGCCAGCTCTGCTCCTTCCTCGCCTCTTCTCCGCTCGGGAGACACTCCCTCCAGTCCGGGTCCGAAGCCCACCCCCTCGCCCCTCCGGGTTCTGCATTACTGTCCGCTCCAGTCCCACCTCTCCGCTCCTCTTCCCGGCGGAGAAGCATCTCTAACCCGCGCGGTGGACAGACCGGCGAGCAGTCACCCCCAAATCCTGGGAGGAAGCCATAAGTATGGACAGACCCAGGGAACCTGGGCTGAGCTTCGGAAAGGGGGCCGGCGCCTGGAGAGGGCCTCTGCTCACGCTCCAAATAACACCGCTGGCTTGACCTGGGCTGGGGTCAAACCCGCCCCGCCGAGAAACGCAGCACTGATTCGGAGCTGGGTCGCCGGGCTGCCCCCTTAAAAAGCACGGGCACTACTGAGTTGGGAATCAGGTGAGGGGCGGTCAAGCCAGGACTCTGGCTCGACTTGCGCACGGGATCTTAACCAAGTTGTTTAAACTCTCAGAGCCTCAGTCTCCACATCTGTAAAGCAGGGATCTGGGAGCGCGATGCTCACCTGAAAGATGAAGATGGCAGGTAGAGTGAGGACACCTCCTTCATTGCCAAACCTTCCAAGGAAGGGGTCTCCGTTCATGGCCACACACCAGCTCACAAATCCTGATTATCTTGTCAGAACTACCTGGCAGACTTGGATGCTTAAGATGACCCGCAGTCCTTTGCCCAGACAGACTCTGAGGCGTCCGCGCGCCTCGGTCTCGGTGCTCAGCGGCCTCATCCGAAAGCTGGGCGGGGCACGGGCGGAATCCTGGCCTCCCTGGGCGCTGGAGCGGAGAGAACCGCACGCGTTGGGTGCTCGGGTCACTTCACTTAACCCGGGGCGGGCGCGCAGCCCCAGTGACACCCGCAGCTGCGGAGGGCACTGCCCTCACGCCGCAGCGCCCCCTGTGGGCCGCCTTCGCCGGCGCGACCCTGCGCTGCGCGCCTGCCCGGACATTCCCAGCCTGGCGCGTCCCCGCGGTCTGCACCCCGAGACTTGGCGGCGGCCAGATCCGGTCAGACAACGCCCACTCCATCCCTGCTCGTCTGCTGCGCTGCTTCAAGCTGCGAGAATGGGCTCTTCGGAGCAGGCCGTGAGTCGTAAGGGAATCAGGGGAACGGGTTCATCCCGGCAAAGTGGGCGCTCCCTTCCCAGCATCGGATCCCCAGCGCAATTTCCCGACTGGGCGAGGCCGCGAGAAAGAGCGTGAGGCAGGAGCGGGAAACGTCCGTTCCTCTGCTTTCTCTTCTCGACCTGCTGTCCCTCGGTGGACCCGCGGGGCCCCGACCACCTTGGGGTGGTGCGCGCTTCCTTCTCCGTCCTCTTTCACTTTGCTTCCATCTCTCTACCTCCCTCGCCGCCGTCCCTTTTCAGCCCTCCCCAGCCCACTTTCTGTCCCTTCAACCGACGACTCCCACTCCCCGAAGCTCTCCCTCCCACACCCCTCCCTCTCATTGTCTGGCCAGTCCTCATTGTCCGACGCCCGGTCCCCTCTGTCGCTTTAACCTCCTCCCCCATTGTTCCATCCCGTCGTCTCCAGCCCGGCTCACCCCTCGCATCTCTAGTGCCCGTCCCATTCTTCATCCTTCTCTAGCCTGGGGTCCCATCCCACGATCCTCCAGAAATCAAGAAGCTCAGGGGAAAGTCGCCTTGAGATCCCGGTAATAAAGCGCCCTCTTCCAAAGAACCCAGGTACACCCGAGAGTCCCAGGACCTCCTCCGAGACCCTTCCCGGCTCCTCCACACACACACACCCATGTACCTGAGTACTCGTCTCCGTGCGCACCTCTGGCCCGCATCTCTACCCTGCATCTCAAAGGCTCCTCTGCGCCCTGAGAAGCCTAGACACTCCTCTGTGGATCCTAGCATCAGAGCTCCTCTCCTGCTACCCATCCCCAGCATCTGGGACCCCAATGCTCTGTACTGTTTCCCTCGGGGAAATCTGAACCCATCGGGATTCCGGTCCCGGGGAAGGGAGTGGGCTCCCCTCAAGCTAGCACTTACCCCAAGGAGCAGTAGCAGCAGCAGGCGCGGCCGGTCCATGGCGCAGCCCGCAGCACCTGCCCGCATCGTCCACCTCCCGAGGCAGCGCCTGGCTTCCAGTTAGTCGGCTCCGCAGACGGATAGGGCTGCGAAGCGCTCTGGCACCCGCCCCCCGGAGCTGGCCGAGGCTCCGCTCTCTCTGGCTGCGGGCGGGAGGGGCTGGGAGAAGCCAGTGCGGCGGCCCCGCCTCCTCCCCGCCCATCCCCCCCCCCCCCCCCCCCCCCCCCCCCCCCCCCCCCCCCCCCCCCCCCCCCCCCCGGAACCGCGCCCGCCCTCCCTGCTGCCTCCCGGAGGGGAGAGGCTGGGAAGGGAGGGTGCTCGGGGAGACGCGTCCACGCGCCCCGCTGCCGTTTCTCCTCGCCCTGGCACTCAGAGCCTCTCCCCAACCTCACCCCGGTACCCAGAGTGGCCGGCCTGCGCTAGGGCGCATCGGTCCCGGATGCTGTGGGCTCCGGACCAGGGCGGCTCCCGTTCCCCTCAGGCTGCGTCTACCCGCAGGATTCACTCTTACTCATCTTCTTTTGCCATCCATCCTCAGCATCTGGTTTCAGCTTCTTCTCCGGTGCTCGGCTCCCACCCAGCCTTTGTCAGCGAGATGCCCACTGCCCTCCCCGCTTATCTTCTGGTCCATCTCCTACCCCTACCTCTGTCTGCCCTTTCCCAGTGCAAAGACCTAGGGAGAAGGGATGGGAGGAGTAGCAGGTGGCCTGACCGAGGGACATTTAAGGGGAGTCCATCCCAACATCATCTGAATTCTCAAAAGATGGGTTTGAAGGGGCCGCAAGCGTGAAAAGCACAGGAAGACACACTCTCAAGCTCACATACATGTACTTACTTACCACATGTGCCCACAGCATCCTCATGCACTCACGTGGCCATAACAAACATGCATACTCACCCACATGGTCACATGTGCACATGTATGTGCACATGTCACCTCTGCACATTCCCTCATAGGCATAGTCTCTTGCACGAGGGCACACACAATTCAGAGCACAGACACCTAACACCCATACCCAAACACACAGATGTGTCCTCAACAATATACTTCCACTAGACTATTCCCATTAACTTATGAGCTCCTTGGAGGCAGGGACTATGGTTTCTTATCTGAATGCCTGGTACACAGTAGGTGTTCAAAAAGATCTTTAGAAAGGAAGAAATGGAAAAGTGATTGGATGGACTCACACCCAAGTACCCACCCATGTGCTATACAATCACCGTGCACCAGAAACCTTGGAAGGTCCAAATCGGAGGCCCAGCAATGTAGGGAGTGGGCCAGTGGGCCAGGCAACGCCCCCCCCACCAGCCACCTTGATGCTCACCCTTGACTGTCCCCACTCTTTCCTGGTTCCCAGACATGAAGGAGGCTGGAGCTGTGGGGGGCACGTCCACAAAGTCCGTCGCAGCACCTGACCTTGGCCACATGTGGACCTCGGTTTCGACTTTGAAAACAACAGCACTAATCTCCCCATTACAGGAAGGAGAGGTCAGTGCACTTGTGAAGAGGATGCGCTGGCAGTCAGTGGGTGATTTCCTAGATCAGCTGGAGCTAATTCATTCATTCATGGGGAGACATTTTAGCCTTGTGAATTTCTTCCCTGCGCAACCAACGAACTCCAGGGGACAGCCGCAGAAAGGGCAGATGGACATCGCTGAGCATGAATGTGGATGAGCCACCACCAGGATAAGAGGCCCGGCAGCTAGCCCATCTCTAGAACTCCCTGGGGATTCATTCCCTCCTCCGGGACAGGGAGCCAGCTCCGGGCAGTCTCCTTCTCCCGCTGCTGCTTTCATGGCCCTGCCTTTCCTTCCAGCTGAGTTCATGGAAAGCAGGAAAGGGCAGCATTAGTCCTAACAGCAACACTGAGCTGCCTGCTACCAAGAGCATCCACAGTGTGGCATTAATTTAAATACTCCTGTTATTAATTTATGATCCCAGTTACTATTATTGCCAAGGTTATCCGTCTCAACACAATTTAATATGACCCACACTACCATGGCTGGGCCTGGGTTATTAATAATTTCCATGGTCTTGATCATTTAAGCCTTACTTGAACAATTACAAACAGCAATTCTGGCTATTATTAGCAGTATTCCTATGATTAAGGCCGCACACCAGACCTCGACGAAATGCCGAGTGCTGGCTCGGAGAGTGACCGTGCAAAGTCCGGAGGGGACAGAGCACTGACCTGAGCGTCAGACGGACCTGGCTGTGAATGCGGACATGGGCCACGCCACCCCACGCGGCTCACTCCTGTGTGGTCTTAGGCAGGTGAAGTCATCCCTTTCTGCCTCCATTTCCTCATCTATAAAATGGGAATTTTAAAAAAGATCCTATCTTGAATGGGCACTGTGAAGAGCAAATGAGGTAGCGGTGTTCCTCACAAGGAGAGACTCCGCCCCCTTTAGGCACCCAGCACGCACGTGCGCGAGCACAGACTGTATGCCACGCTCTGCTCTCAGTGCGGGGGGGGGGGGGGGGGGGGGGGGGGGGGGGGGGGGGGAGGCGCAGCAGTGCGCACCAGCAGCTGCCCGCGTGCAGCTGATGTTCTAGTACATCAGGGGTCTGATGTGAAGGGTGACTTTATCCTGTGACCCCTTGGCTTGGCCATAGTGTAGAGAGCCCAGCTGTGGTCAGCAGGTACCTTTCCTGGCACCGCCACTGTCACCATCACAGCCACCTACACCAAAACCAGCGCCATCGTGACCACCAGCACCGCTACGAGAACCACCGCAGCTCACACTGCCATTACTCCCATGCCCCCAGTCATCTCCATCACCGCCGTGACCGCCACACCCTCGCCACCACCATCCCCATCATCGCCACGACTGCCACAACCACGGCTACAGCCACCCCCCACCTGCACAAGCACCACCACAAGCAGCTGGGATTCCGGCTCGGAGTGTGCTAGACTCGACTCCGACGCTTTTCCTCGGAACAGTGTCAGGGGCCCTGCGAAGCCACTGCCTGCCGGATCCCAATGCCCTAATTGCCATGACTCCCGGCCTCAGACATGACTGTCCTTCAAAAATTTCTCTCTGACCCAGAGCCCCCTGGCCCCTAACCCTCAGCACTGGCAGCCAGCGCTCCAGGACGGGCATGGGTGTGGGCTCAGGAGCTGACTGCAAGTGGGCCCAGACACGCAGCACCCAAGAGGCAGCCGTTTTCATGGGAGGGTCCCCCAGAACCAACTCCCAAGACAGAGTTGTGCACATAGAGGGCCCCTCCCCCACCACATATACACCGGGGCTTCCTGGACCTAACAGTGACCTGAAGGTGAAAGGGCAGAGAAAATCATTGCCGTTCCACGTGGCCCTGGGAGTGGGCGTCACGCTGTATTGTCAGGAGTTGAGCTGGCTTTGCCCATGCCCCGTTCGTCTCCCCACCCCTCTGTCACCCTGCCCCTTCGGGAAGGCAAGCCCCGAACACACACTCCTGTTCTCCTGTCCCCTGGGACCCCTCCCGTCCAGGCCCTCTGAAGAACAGTACTCACAGCTCCCCGCGTCCCTCCCTAGGGAACCAGCCTGCAGCCCAACCCACTTCTGAACAGAAATGAAAACCCCTGTTTATCGAGATGGCCTATGGGCTCGGAGAGTCACCCAGTTCTCTCCTTTAATCCCCACTTCCGTGAAGAAGGTCCTGGGATCGCCATTTTACAGATGAAGAGACTGAGGCTCCAAGAGGTTAAGCCACTTGCCCAAGGACCCCTGGAAGGAAGCAGTGGTACTGTAACTGGCCACTGTGTCTCACAGGGCCCTCCATGGTGACACTTCCCGGAGTTGACCCCCACGTCCCAGTCACGCCTCCTCTCCATCCCAGCCCCTCCCGTTTTCACTCCTGTGAGTTGGGGAGATAGCACCTGTGTGTCCGAGGGGTGGCACTCCTCAGTACAACTGCTCGGGTGCCCCTGCTGACCTGCATCACAGAATCTGGGCTGGGGGGCCTAGAAAGGACCAGCAGAGGCAAGCCAGGGGATGACCTCCCCCTTTTGGTCAAAGGTGTGATTTCTAAGCTCTCTTAGTGAGTGCACACTTTTCCTGCCTTGGGAGAGTCAGCTCCCCTATCACCAGTTCCAATGTCCAACCAGAGGAAGGGTGAGAGAGATGGGCAAGGAGACAACAGCTCCAGAGGGGACATGGGGTAGAGGGGGTCTGGGCCTGCCCCAGCTGCATCCCATCTGCCCCGGGCAGGCGGCCAGGCAAGGTAAGTGAAACCTGCTGCCCCCCATTAGGAGCTGGCTCGGTGGCTTTGAAGCGTGATGCAGTGATTACTTCGGAGCTGACTCCTTCTGGGCCGCGAGGGGGGCCTGACCAATAAGGGGACAGGGCGGGGCTCAGGGACTGGTTTGGAGTCAGTGCGGTTTGATTCTGGAGCTGCGTTAGTAGTGAGAGGGGTGGGAGGAATTAGTCAATTTTGGAGTCCAGTTAGATTAACTGGAGCATCAAAGTGGGCCAGTTGCACTGTGCCCTCCCCCCACCCCGTCTGCTCCAGCCTGGGCCCAGCGCGCCCCTCCTGCCTCCAGCCTGTCCTGCAGGAGCCTGTCTGACCCACATTCGTCAGCCTCCCCACCTCCAAGCCCTTCCATGGGTTACACTCCCGGGAGAGTTGTCTTCTCTCTTCCTTTGACGTACAGTAGAATTGGCCAAAGGCTTCCATCTTCTCATTTGCAGTCTTTTCTCTTCCTTCAAAGGCCAGCCTCCCTCCCACCTGTGCCCCAGTCTGTACCCACACCTCTTGCCAAGGAATCACAAGATCCGATCAATTCATTCGTGTAGGCAGTAGGGAGTTAATTTCCCCAGATTGTGTGTCTTGGAGAAGCGGTGTACAGGGAGGGACATAGCAACACTATACCCCTGTGTTTGAATGGAGAGTTTCAGGCCTGGTGGTAAGGGCACAAGGGGAGAGGTTAAGGTACACCCACCGTACCTCAGGGCAGCCATCTTCCTTGCTGACTTGAGGGCCCAACCATCCCCAGTCTTTTGCTCCAGTCTCTGCCCTCATCTCTGTGACACACATCCGTCAGGTGGCTTTCCTCTGAGAAATTCCTCCCGACTCTCAACTTTGATCCTTCCCAACCCTGCAGGATGGCAGGGTTCTGTCTTCTCTCTCACTTAAAAAAATTTTTTTTTTAGGTTTTACCTATTTATTTATTTATTAATTTTAGAGAGAGGGGAAGGGAGGGAGAAAGAGAGGGAGAGAAACATCAATGTGTGGTTGCCTCTCAAGGGTCCCCAGTAGGGAACCAGCCCGCAACCCAGGCATGTGCCCTGACTGGGAATCGACTTGGTGACCCTTTGGTTTACAAGCTGGAGCTCAATCCACTGAGCCACACCAGTGAGAGACAAAAGAAAAATTTTTTAAAATATGTTTAATGATTTTAGAGAAAGAGAGAGAGAAACATCAATTGGCTGCCTCCTGTAGGGGCTCGGGGCAGACATCGAACCCACAACCTTGGTATGAGCCCTGACTGGGAGCCAAACTGCCAACCTTTTGGTGTAAGGGACGATGGTCCAAACAACTGAGCCACCCCAGCCAGGGCTTCTCTCTCACTTTTTATCCTGCATCTAAGGACGGTCAAGATATATTGAAGAAAAACTGAGTAGGGTTACACCAAGTCTGGAGCAGTGTGAAGTTAGCAGGTGGGAAGGTAAGAGGGTGAGGTATCAGGAGACCCCAGGGCCAGGCTACCAGGTATTTGCTGTGCGCCCTCAGGGCAGTCCTCTTCCTTTGCTCCAAGCCAGACCGGAATGAGCATCCAAGGCCAGTCTCCCAGGGCTCTGAGGGGTCCAAGAGGTACGGAGTGGGTGTGCTTTGCGAGTCAAGGGAGCCGGAAAGATGTCAGTTACTCTCGTTCTATTTGCTGCTGCTACTGCTGCTGCTGCTGCTGGGAGTGGCAGGCTGGGGACCGGATGAGGGGTGAGATGACATTTCAGCACTGGAGACCCCTGCTTCATGCCTTCCTGCTGCAGATAAGAGGCTGAGCTGTGACAGTCCTCGGGCTCAGCCCAATTCCCACGGGAATTGCTGGGGGAGGAGACATCCCAGGCCCAAGCTTATCTTCACTGTGGCTCGTCTGGGAAGTGGGGTCAAGTGTAATTGTCTGGGTTGGTTTCCAGCAGGGGAGGGTGAAAGGGCCTGGATGTGGTCTGTTAAGTCTTACAGTCAAGAGAAGACCCCTAAGAGGGCTCAGAAAGGGGGAGGAGCTGGAGGAGGAGGGCCCCTCCCCAGTCCTACCCATCCACGACTGGATCTGTTGGGACAGGAAAACTGAGACAGGGCTGGACATTTAAGAACAGCGGCCTCGGTGGCCAGCTCTTCCTGCACCAGCTCTCTCCATCACATCCCTGCAACTTGCTGATGGGATGCGCCCATGCTCCCATCTGAGGAGAGAGAAGAGATAGCCCTGTCCTGGGGGAAACTCTAGTCTGAGGGGGGAGACCGAGCCCTTGCCCTGGATGTCCCCCTGCTCTGAAGAGGGGGACACAGCCTCTAGGCTGCAGTCTCCTCTCCCAGGGGAGCGCAGAGATGGGCTTGGAACATAGAGAGGAACTTCAATGCCACTGTCCTTTCCCACATTCTCAAAGGGATGGAGAGGGGGAAGACAAGCCATGACCTTGGGGACCTTCTAGCCCAAGGGGTTCGCCAATCAAACAGGAGTGCCCTGCACTCCTGGCAGGAAGGAAGGCCAGGACTTGGACTATGGAAGTGGAAGCCACCTTACAGAGGCCTTTTACAGTTGGGGAAACTGAGGCCCAGAGACGTGCACGACGTATTCTGAGTCACTCAGTGAGTTCGGTGCCAAGAAGGGAATTTTAGATCGGTTTCAGCAGGGTGTGGTAAAGAAGGCCCTGGGCTGGGGGGCTGGGGTTGGGGGTTCTCCCTTCAGCATCTCCCCAACTCCCTGCGACCACTCACTGTGCCTCTCAGGGCTGCTTCCCATCTGTGACATAAGGGAAACTGCCCTCGCAGGCTGCCCCTGCTGCTGCTCCCTGGGATGTGGAGGCCAGGTTCTGGGCCAGCCCAGCCCAGCCACAGGGTGCCCCGCGGAAGAGAGGCAGGTGCAGGCGGGCGGGGCCGCCTGCTGAAGCAGCCGGTGCGTGGAGGAAAGCGCTGAGTCGGCACTCAGAGCCCCAGCCACTTCTGCTCCTCTTCCATTATTCATCCCCGTAAGAGGCTCTGCCTCCTTCAGCCTGACCCAGGCCCAGTCTTGAAAAATGTCTTTGCCTCCCCCCACAAGTGGCCCCCCTCAGCTGGAAACTCTTAAGCAAAAAGGTCGTCAAGATGATTAAATGCGAACAGATTTTCAGCTCTTTTTCCACTTTAATTAAAAATGTGCTCTTCGTTCAGAGGAAGCTGGAGACGGAATGGTGGCTCCCCCAAAGGCCCCTGGGCTGAAAAGTGGGGGGAACACCCTCTGAGATGTCTGAGGGTTGGCTCTTGGTGGCCTGGGGTCAGGGGCTTGGCCTGGAGCTGCCCTGTGCCCATGGGCCCTGCCCACAGAGGGCAGCAGAGTCTCCTCTGGGCACTGGGGATGGAGCCAGAACGGGTGGGGGTGGGCAAGCAGCACCCGGGCTCTGGGGCAGGAGTGGGGTGAAGAGCAGAAGGAGTTCCATTTCCACAGACCCTCACTTCTGGGGAGCCCCCAGCTGGGATGGGAACGGGTTACTGTCCTCAAGAAGGGCTGGGGCCTGACAGAGGATTCAGGACAGAACATGAGAAATGGGCATGTAACTTCCAGAAGAGCCTAGAAGCAGACAGAGGAGTGGCCCAGGATGCCAACGAACAATGGGGTGCATGTGGGGAACAGCGGTGGGAGGGCTGTGAGAAGGAAGGGGGTGAGACAGAGACCCTGCTTGTTTGTTGCAGAGGTGGGGAGATGCGAGGCAGGAAGGGGCCAGCGGGAGGACTCTCCCCTTCTCTCTCTCCCTCTCCTTCCATCAGAGATGGGAGTTGCAGAGGAGAGGAGGAGTGCCGGGAGAAGGGATTTGGTTGAGACACCTGAGAACATCCGCAGGGGGAGGAGGGGAGGAGGGAAGGGCGGGGGAGCTGGCACTGGTTGCAGGAACAACAGGAGCCCACGGCCCTTGGTCAGCGATCCAGTTTCCGGTCTGGCTGCAGCCCTTGGCAAACCTCGGAGCCGAGCTTCCCTCCAGAGTGTGAGAGAAGACAGTTGCGTTTGAAGTTCCTCTTTGTGTTCCACACTGGCTGGGACTGCAGAAGTGGCCACCTGGGCCCAGAGAGAAAGGCCTCCCACCACTTCCTTTACCTGTACTGGGTGGTCGCATCTGACCTCCACTCAGAAGCAATGAGTTGGGCCTTAACCTCAGGATGAAAAGAGATCTCTTCCTAGTGAATCATCCTGGTTGTTGGGAGGCAGCCCAGAGCTCAACCCACCACCTAGCTCCCAGGCCAGGAAGAAAGCAGCTCCCATCAGCTTTGGGAAGGGGTCAGACTCTGTAGAGAGGCATTCGGTGCCCTTCAGAGCTCATCCCTCTGCCCCAATACTTTTCAGTCCCATTTTACCACCAGGTCCCCTACCATCACTGTGAGTCCCACCAGACAAGGTTAGCAGAACGGGAGGAGGGGGACCACCAACTCAGCAAGGCTCCCAGGAAAAAATCACACATGCCTTTGGCCTTGACCCAGGGGAGAACCTCACCAGGATAGGAAGGGGAGGAAAGACGAGCACAGGGCCTAGAAGGGAGCACTGTGCATGGAAATGCTGAGCAACCAGCTTGGGGCAGCATTAGGGATGCTGGAAGCAAATGGATTGAGATGGAGCTGGCCGCGCACCCTGCGGTCTGCTCTGAAGGCCCCTTTCGGGTCGCCCTCTCTGGCTGAAATGCCCATCCTGCCCCCGGGGACAGGCAGCAGGCTCCAGGTCAAAACCTCCTGCTTCTTCCAGAAGGGCTCCCAGTCCGCCCTCTCTCCTTCCTAATTTGGAGTCTGGCTGTCTCTGGTTCCCATCAGCCCGGGCTGTCGGCCTCTGTCTCCATGGCGGCTTTAGTAGAATGGACGTGTTCGCCCAGACCTTAGGTGCAGCCTCCCGCACTCTCCCAGTTCCTGGGCTGCACTGCAAATACTACCCAGACTCGCAGCCCGGCACCTGTTTCTCCAGGAAGGAAACTGAGCCAGGAGAGGAGGGGGACACTGACCTGATGCTAGATGTCTGGGCCACCTGAAAGCTGACTCCCACAGCCGAGTCCCCGCTTCTCTGAAACAGCTATTCAGCTAAGCAGCTCCTATGTTTTTGGCCTTCCCTCCTTCATGCTACTTTTAGAAAAACCAGGGGCTCCGTGGCAGGGAGAAAGTAGCCTATTTTGACAGTCCAAGTGGAGCAGCGTGGGGAGGGGCAGCCGACAGGGCGGGAAGCGTCTCTGTTGGCGGGCACTGCCTTGCCCGGAACTCGATTTTCTTCCCCAGTGTTAATTATCAAAATTAACCGAACACTATAAATAACCCAACTCGGAGACTTGAAGAGCCTCACTTCTAATTAATTCATTTCCAATCAAGACACTCTACGCCCCCCTACCCTAGAATCTGAGGGATGGGAACCTCACTGTGCAGCTTTTCAAATATCCAATCTGACTGTCCCCTTGCTTGTGAGCTGGGAATGTGCAAAGGGGTGGGGGAGAAAAAGAGAGAGGGAAAGAAAACACTCAGCTTTCTTAGAAGGAGGTAGCCTATAAATAACCCCATATTGGTGTATTTGATGGACGACATTCGGGTCTCGATTGGCTTTTGTTGGAATGAGGAGACATAGCGGGCGGGGGTGGGGTGGTGGAGACTTTCATCTGCCTCCTCCTTTACTGGGCAATAAATTTCAAGCAAGACCGTGAGCACCATCCAAGGCCTCTGTGTAGGCTAGAGCTGGGGAGACCGATCGATAGAGGAGGAGGAGGGATGGGAAGGGGGAAAGAGAGAGAGAGAGGAGAAAATGCAAGCCCTGAATGAGTGCAGGGAAGGAGAGAGGAGAAAGAAAGAGAGGAGAAAAATGAGGGTGGAGAAAGGAGGGAGACAGGTAGGAAAAGGGCAGGAAGGGAAAAGAGTGACAGGGAGAAGGGGTAGCAGGGGCATTTGCATGCCCACCTTGTACTGTGACCCTTGCCAGAGACCCCATGAGCTGCTCCAGGGCCACCCTGCCCTGTGTCCAACTGCCTCACGTCAAGATCCCCGCCCCCCCATGTCTCCTCTCCCAGAACTGTTGACATCCTTTGAGAAATCATGTGCCTTGTGTGCCCCACCCAAAGGCCCCTGCCGCCCCCAGTAGGCAGGCCCGGGCTCCAGGCTCCCTGCCCTCGGGGGAAGGGACCCAGGCCAAAAACAAGCGGGCCTCCCATGGGGTCTGCTCCTTGTCTTTCTGGACCCAGGGCCCTGCTGGATGTGGGTGGAGGACAAGGGAGGAGGGGGCAGAGATTGAGTCAGAGGAGAAGAGAGAAGGGAGAGACGGAAAGGGAAAAAGGAGACAGAAGAAGGGCTGAGATCCAGAGAAGGGACAAGAGAAGGAGAGAAAAGCAGACTTGGAGACAGACCGAAGGAGAAGGAGACGGGCCAGAGGTGGCTTGGCTCAGGGGGCCTTGGCCTCGTGGGGTCCAGATCCCAGGGCCCCTGAAACTGAGACCAACTGGGCTCCCTCAAGTGCCGTGATCTTGGGCAGCTGATTTCTGCCCGCTGAGCTCCGGCTTGCCCATCTGCACAACGGCTGCAACTTCAGCCCTTTCGTCCTCCGAAGGTGCTCATGAGGATTAAACAGCCCAAGTGGAGCAGCGAGCAAACGCCAGCTTACAATAATCTTAACTAGGGGTCTGGCACGGAAGGACTGCGCAGTTCGGGGTGGCTGCTATCGTCACTAGTGGTACTAGGAGAAGCGCGAACTCCAGTGGCAGCGCTATTTTTATCTTCCTTATCTAACCCCTTGTTGTGAGCACCTCCAGGGGGCATGTCTCCACCACCCCGGAAGGTGAGCCTTTGCACCAGGCACCCTGCTCACCAGACTGGGGTCTCTGAGAGCCGGCTTGTGGCCTCCACCCCACTCTGGAGGCTTCCCGAACTGAGTCTCTTCCATAAGGCTGGGAGTTTCCCTGGGTGGGGGGAGGAGGAGTCAGCTCAGGTTCTTCTCCCTCTGAGCACCCCTCCCTGGCCTTTCCTGGGCAGAGGGTCCCATGCATGCGGCAGGTTGTTGATCTCTAACTGAATAGCTGCTTGTGGAACTCCTGGCCTAGGGGCCTGACTCATCCTCTCCTCACCCCCAGCAGCCTCCCAGCCTCCCAGCCTCCTGTTACAGCCCACCTGGTCCTCCTCCTCCAGCTGAGATTAAGGGATGGACCAGGTGGGGAGAGCGGCCCTTTCCGCTACATCCTGTCTCTGGGACTCTCTTTAGAGCAAGCTGGGGAGGGGGCTGCTGGGAGCCAGCCCCCGGGGCAATCTGATCTCCATTAGCCCCCTCTCTGGTTCTCATTACCGTGGCCCAGGCAGCGTCATTGGAAACGTGTAATTTCCCCGAGGCTTTTCTCTCCTTCCTCTGCCTTTTGAGGTCCCTCTCCCAGCCCAGCTCTCCTTGGAGGCCTCTCCTTCAGTGGACCAGCTACGGGGGTATAGAGTCACCCAAGCTTTATGGGGGTGCTTATGATGTGACCCTCAGCCTCAGCCCATCTCTGGATCTCAGGATGCTACCTTTCCTTCCAAATAAAAAAAATAACTCCCCTTTCACCCCTTCCTTCCCCTTGGGCCCCCTATTCCTCCCCTCCCCCACTGGGCTCTCTCTCAGAGAGAGGGCTGCTGACTGCTTCCACTGGGACCCCACAGAAGGTCCCTGGCACCCAGCCTTGTGCCTGCTCTGAAGGATGAATGTGCCGCATGAATGCTCAAACAAACAAACAAACAAGACATGGTAGCAGGGGAGGGACAAGAACTCGGCCACAGGAAAAAACTACCACTGGTGACACCCATTTCTTCATCCTCATCACCCAGCACACTCCCTTTTGGAAATGTCTCACTGCCCGCCCCCTTCACTCACCATTCACAACTTGGCACAGGAATCGCCTCCAGGAAGCCCCCCGTTTGGGCCCATGCAAACCTCAGGCACGATGCCACCCCCATCACCAGGACACTGTGGCATGGTCAGTGATTGACTTCTCTCTCCGTCTAGGTGCTCAGCCCCTTAGGGAGGGCAGTGATTGTGTCTGTTATACATCCGGGTGTCCCCCTGGCTGAGGGCAGGCCTGTGGGTGAACGAATGCGTGGATAAAGGAGTGAATGAAGGAAGGAGCAGAGGAACCCACAGCAGCCTAAACACCATCCGTGGAGGGTCAAGAAAGTCAAAGAAGGCACACCCCTCTGTGAACTTTACGTAGACGTTAAAAACTGTATCAGGAAGCAAGGGGAGCACAGGGACTAAGAAGTAGAGAAAAGTGGAACTGCATCTCTTTGTAAATTCAATGATGCTATGTGCTCAAGGACCAGAAGGGAAAAAATTATATGTGTTCTTTTCCTTTTTTATTCATTTCATTTTTAAAAAAATTTTATTTATTGATTCTAGAGATAGAGAGGAAGGGAGAGAAAGAGAGAGAGAGAAACATCAATTTGTTATTGATGTTTTGATGCATTCATGGGTGGATTCTTGTATGGGCCGTGAACGGGGACTGAACCCTCAACCTTGATGTATTGGAACGACTCTCTAACCAACTAAATTGCCCAGCCAGGGCCTGTTTTTTCCTCTTTAAAAAACCCTCCTTTAATGTTGGGTTATCATGTTTACAACCCACAAATGACTTTTGAAGGATTTTCTGGTGCCTTAAAAAGGGCAGGGAGGAGCCCCCAGGTGAACAGAAGAAAATGTGGGCAGGGGGTTCCCCATCGTCTCCTGCTCATGTCTTTGGCCCCTTGCAGCTCCCACCCCTCCCCCAGGACTGGGCAGTGGCCAGACCTAGCCCAGATCCACTGGAGGAGGGAGACAGCACCCTGCTTGCAGGGGAGGGTGGCTGCAGGGCCTGAACAGCCTTGATTAAGTGTCTAAGTGGACAGGCCTGGGCAGTGGCCAGATGGAGTGTAGCAGGCAGTGTCCCTGCCCTCCAGGGCTTCCAGGATGATCCAGACACGCAGATGGGGGCAGACATGCATGGGCGGCCAGAAACAAATATAAAACAGAATGTGAATCAGACTCTGTGTGTACACACACATATAAGGTGACCCTCTCTCTTTTCCTCTACCTGGTGAACTCCTATTCACCCTTCAAGGCCCAATTTATTTGTCCAATCATTCATGTACTCATATGTCATGGACATCTGTTGCCCAGCATCACTTCACACTTTCTAGCTTATGTGAAAAGTCCTCTACCAATTCTGTTGTGGGGAGAAGCTTACTTCACTCTACCTTCATTCACCCTTCTGCCACTCCAGAGATGTCTGTTACTGAAGCCTAGTGAATTAGAGTATACAATACCCCTAGCCATGTGATTGGTTCAAACGTGGGCATATCACTAAATCCACCCAATGAGAGTCAGCTCTGGGCGGTGCTAAGATAGAACACTGTAAGCCTTGTAAACCGTTTTACTAACCCTTGGGGAGAGCCTGGCGGAGAATAAAGCCAACACAAGAAGACAGCAGAATCAAGGGGAGCTCAATAGCAACACTTAGCCCCTGCACCCAGCTTTGCCTGGACCTTGACCCTACCCCAACTCCAGGAAATTGCAGTTACGTGGAATGGTGCGTTCTCTCTTTTTTTTTTTTTTTTTTTTTTGCTTAAGCCAGTTGAGATGGCTTTCTGGACTGACAATCCAAATGCTCCCAACAAATGCATCACTCACTTACCAAACACTGGCTGTGCGCCTGCGCTGTGCCAGGAGCTGGGTGCGGGAATCCAAGAATGACGAGGGCACAACATCTGCCTTCCAGGAGCTCCGAGTCACCCGAGCTTTGCCAAACGCTGGCCCCCCCACCCCACGACCCCACGTGACCTGGCCAGCTTCCACAGAGACTGAGCCCTGCTCTCCGCTCTGCTCCCCAGCAACATGTTCACGTTATTTATGCAACAAACAGTCATTAGCTGCCTACAACACTCCAGGCGCTGTGGCTCCTCCTATTGTCCTATTGTCATAGACTGTGTCTACATCCGTCCCTACAAGCTCTGGCGATGGCGCCATGTTGGTGACTCCCCAGTGCCTAGGACAGTGCCTGATGCCTGCTACCTGCTCATGCTTGTTGAATGAATGAATGAATGAGTGAATGTCTCTGTATATTTGTGCGTGCTGGGGTGAGGCGGTGGCCAGCCAAGGAAAAGGACGATGTGGTGTAGAGCAGAGGGCCTGGAGGGCTGTAGATCCAGCTAGGGCTCTGCCGAAGAAGCCAGCCCCCATCAGCCCAACACACCATCCTGCAGGAATATTCCACACATTTGTACAACAAGCACTTTTGTCTTTGCACAGGTCCTGGAAATTCTGCCCTTTTCCAAGACCTGCAAATAGGGTTTCACCTGGCCACTAGCTGACCCAACCTGTGTGAGGTGCCCTTGTAGCACCTCCCTCTGGCCTGGATGCTTCCAGGGGCTAATGGACCCACTCATTCTTCACACAGCACTCTCTCACCTGACTGACTCACGCCTTCTCCAGACACCTCCACCACCACCACCCCTTCTCTTCTTCATTGTGCCCTTCCTCCGCTTTTCCCTCCTTCTTTTCTCCCCATCTCTCTTGTTCTGCATTCCTGTCCCTTCTCTTCCTCTATCTCTCCAGCTTTCCCATATTCCCATTAGGTTATTCCTTCCAGTTTGTGTCTGCAGCTGGGTAAATTTCTGTAAACAATTAAGTTCATAATAAATTCAATTGTATTGCATCCTTATTAGGAGCTTATAGCGTTTGGGAAGAGGGACTTGGGCGGCTAAGAGGCTGATATCCTCTCTGACGGCTGAGTGCCTGGAAGTGGGGCGCTCCCGTTTTCAAATGAACTTGAGCTTCACATATTTTATTATCTCCCCATATTTCCCTCTGTTGAATCATCCTGAGCTTTTCTCTTTCCTGCTTCTCTGACCAAATTTCACCTCCTCAAACTTCTTCCAGTCCCAGGAGATATTCTCCTGCAGTAGGAAGGATGCAGGCTGTGCAGCGAGAAGGACTTCCCAGTTGGTAGCACATTAAAAGAATACTTATAGTGAAGGAGAGGATGGAAGGAAGGTGAGTCTCCATCAGTGGAAAACTGTGGTCACAGGTGGGAGAAGGGGACACCAGCTTCCTCAGCCAGGAAAGCTGGGGACCTGGGGCCCACAGAGCAGCTGACATGGGTCTCCTAGCCCAAGACTCTGGATGGGGAGTGAGAGAAAACATCTTCACACATCTGGAAGATGCTTGCCCAGCTTCATTAGCCCTGGCACCAGCCAGGCTGTATTTGATGTTTGATCTTGCCTTCGACATGGGGGTAGCGGGGAGCCAATGGGATGGCAGGGACTGCTCATGGAGACACCCCATCACCAGTCTGGCTCCCCTTCCCTGATGCCCTGACAGCCCAAGACAACTTCCCGAGGCATAAATGGAATGCCAGAAAACCAAGCACTGACCCCCCACCCTGTCTCCCACAACAGTGCAGCCAAAGCCAATTCTCTTTGGGTTGGGGTGGGGAGCCAGAACCTCCTACCCGCCTGCACCCCTACCCCCACCCTGTGCCTTTGTGTCTGTCCTGGGCCAAGGAGGGAGGCTGAGGGCCAGACCACAGTCATGCCTCATTTTGGTTCTTTTTGCAGAAAGCAGGTAATTAATGGAGAATTTTTTAGGGAGGCGGAGAGTGAGTCCTAAAGACATTTCTGGGAGAGAAAGTGTTTGTAGATAGCAAGGAAAAGCAGCAAAGTGCTATTAGGTAGGACTGGAATGTGTAGCAGGGAGCGCACAGCTCCTGTGCACTTACTGAGCGCCTGCTACATGCAGATGTAGAGGTGGATAAGGTGGTCTGCTGGGGCGGGTAGATATGTAACAGTGACAGGGATGATAGAGGCACCCACAGAGTGGATGGAAGTCAGTGTGTCTGTCAGAGGAGGGCTTCATGGAGGCAGCAACACTTCAGCTGGGCTGAGGAGGGTGAACAGAAGCTAATCAGGCAGAGATGAAAGGGAGAAGCCTTCCAGGTCCTGACGCCACACTAACACAGACTTGGGGTACTTGGGGGAGAATGAACGTAACTTGTGGACTGCAGCGAAGGGTGTGAGAGTGTGTGTGTGTGCGGTGGGGTGGGCAGAGGCAATGTTGGAAAAGGCTCGGATCTACTCTTCTTCACATTTACTCTTCTTGCACTTTACAAATTGCAAGGTGCTTTTCAAAGTCACAATCCAATCTAACCATCATTGCAACCCATGGGAGGCAGGTTGTAGATGCCAGCTGGAGCTCAGAGAAATCAAGGGATTGATCCAAACCACATCTGAGCAGAGTCAGCCCTGTGCAGAGTCTCTGGCCCTTGTGGGGCCTGTAGACTGGGGCAGGCGGAAGTGAGTCGGGTGTCCGGACACTTGCCCCTGGGGCCCCAGCTGAGACCCAGGACTGAGAAACGGGAGAGAATAAGGGGGGCAGCTCAGGTAGGCTTCCTGGCAGAGGGAGCCATAGAATTTGGTTGGCATCAAAGGAGCGGAGAGCTGGTGTGGAATTTAGTGAAGGCAGGGGTTGGGAGACGGGGAGAGCTCACCTGGCACAAGGGAAGCCACAGAGCTGAGTGCTGGATCGAATTGCAGTGAAGTGGAATGAGCTGGAGTGACGGCGAGAGAAGGGTCTGAAGTCAGTCCTGAGGGACCCCAGGCAGAGTGGGTAACAGTGGCTTTACGTGGGAGAGAGTGTAGGGAATGGGCTTTAAAGGGGCTTTAGAGCGGGAAGGAGCTGGGTTCAAATCCCACTTCACATCTTTCTAGCACTGACTGCCTTGGAGGAGTAAGAATCAAATAGGCTAATGCTTAGCCCAGAATGTGCTGCATGGCAGGTGTGTCCATGATGGGATGTCCCATGAGAAGATAGTGGTAGAAACAGAACTTTTGGAAAAAATGAGTATTTACTGAATAACTACTGTGTACTAGGAGCTACATAAGAAGCTTCCACACAGGTTAGAGTTTTCGAGATTTGCTGGGTTGTAAGACTTGCTGGAGTGACTCAGATCCTCTAGCAGGGTGTCCAATCTTTTGGCATCTCTGGGCCACACTGGAAGAAGAAAGGTTGTCTTGGGCCACACACTAAATACACTGCGACATGTAATCACAAAAAAATCTCTTAATTTTTTAAAAAATATATTTTATTGATTGTGCTATTACAGTTGTCCCATTCCCCCCTTTACTCCCCTCCTCCCTGCACACCCCCTCCCACCCACATTCCCCCCTTTTACTCCATGTCCATGGGTCGTACATATAAGTTCTTTGGCTTCTACATTTCCTGCACTATTCTTACCCTCCCCCTGTCTGTTTGTACCTACCATTTATACTGCTTATTCTCTGTGCCTTTTCCCCCTTTTTTTCCCACCTCCTCGCTGATAACCTTCCACATGATCTCCATTTCTGTGATTCCGTTCTTGTTCTAGTTGTTTGCTTAGGGTTTTTTTGTTTTTGTTTTTAGGATTGGTTGTTGATAGTTGTGAGTTTGTTGCCATTTTACTGTTCATATTTTCTATCTTTTTTTCTTAGATAAATCCCTCTAACATTTCATATAATAAGAGCTTGGTGATGATGAACTCCTTTAACTTGGCCTTATCTGGGAAGCACTTTATCTGCCCTTCCATTATAAATGATAGCTTTGCTGGTTAGAGTAATCTTGGATTCCAGTCCTTGCCTTTCATGACTTTGAATACTTCTTTCCAGCCCCTTCTTGCCTGTAAGATTTCTTTTGAGAAATCAGCTGACACTCTGATGGGAACTCCTTTGTAGATAACTGTCTCCTTTTCTCTTGCTGCTTTTAAGATTCTCTCCTTCTCTTTCATCTTGGGTAATGTAATTATACCGTGCCTTATTGTGTGCTTCCTTGGGTCCAACTTCTTGGGACTCTCTGAGCTTCCTGGACTTCCTGGAAGTCTATTTCCTTTGCCAGATTGGGGAAGTTCGCCTTCATTATTTTTTCAAGTAAGTTTTCAATTTCTTGCTCTTCCTATTCTCCTCCTGGCATCCCTATGATTTGGATGTGGTAACATTTAAAGTTGTCCTGGAGGTTCCTAAGCCTCTCCTCATTTTTTTGAGTTCTTGTTTCTTCATACTGTTCTGGTTGTATGTTTGTTTCTTCCTTCTGGTCCCAACCATTGATTTGAGTCCTGGTTTCCTTCCCATCACTGTTGGTTCTCTGTACATTTCCCTTTATTTCACTTTTCATAGCCTTCATTTTTTTCCTCTATTTTGTGACTATACTCAACCAATTCTGTGAACATCCTGATTACCAGTGTTTTGAACTGTGCATCTGATAGGTTGGCTAACTCTTCATCTAAGAGGCTTAGTTGTATTTTTTCTGGAGCTTCGATTTGTTCTTTCATTTGGGACTTTTTTTTTTGGGGGGGGGGTCTCAGCACACCTGTTATGTAGTAAGGGGTGGAGGCTTAGGTATTCACCAGGGTGGGGCAACCCTGCATTGTGGTGCTGTATGTCGGGGAGGGATCTGAGAGGGAACAATGCCACTTGTTCAGCTCTCTGCTGGCTTTCAGTCACTTCCCCGGCTACCCACAAGCAAATTGGGCCCACCTGGTGCTGATTCCCGGGTGGGTCGGTTTGTGTTTGTTCTAGGACCCTGTGGGTCTCTCCAATGAACTCTTCTGTGAGGCTGGGAGTTTATCCTGCTGCCTCAACCCCCCACAGGTTTTCTCGGTCAGTGGTTTTGAAGATTTATTTCCCCATGCTGGAACCCTGGGTTGCGTGGTCTGTCTCACTCCCCAGTTGTTCCTCCTGGTTTATCTGCACGCAAATGTGGGCCTGCCCAGTCCTCCAGCTGCCACCTTACTGTGAGTCCTCTCCCCTGTGGCTGCCCATCTCCACCCGTCCTACAGGTCTGGATGAATGTTTCTTCTTTAATTCCTTGGTTGTCAGACTTCCATACAGTTGGATTTTCTGGCAGTTCTGCCTGTTTTTTGTTTTTAAATTTGTTGTTGTCCTTCTTTTTGGTTGTGTAAGGAGGCACAGTGTGTCTACCTATGCCTCCATCTTGGCCAGAAGAAAATCTCATAATGTTTTAAGTAAATTTACAATTTTGTGTTGGGCTTCATTCACAGCCATCCTAGGCTGCATTCGGCCCACAGGCCACAGGTTGGACAACCCTGCAGGGGACTAAGCGTTTTTTTGCAAGAATCCCAGGTGGTTGTTAAGCTCAGGCAAGTTTGGGAAACACTAACAGGTGAGAAAAACCAAAGAAGGCTGGCTGTAGCGTTGAGAGGGTGGCAAAAATAGGAAAGAGGGACCCAAGGCTGGTAGATGCGGTGGGCAGCTGTTGGTGCGGTCCAAGCCAGAAGGGGTATATTATATATCTATTGCTACATACAAATTATCCTAAAACATAGAAGTCTTAAACAATTTCAACCATTTATTATCCCGCATAGTTTCTGTGGGTTCCGAATTTGGGAGTGGCTGATCTGGGTTGTTCTGGCTAGAGGTCTCGAGAGGCCACAGTCACGGGTAAGTTGGGGCTGCAGTCACCTGAAGGCATCACCGGAGCTGCAGGATCCACTTCCAAGACGCTGATGCTGCCCTGGCTGTTGGCTGGAGGCGGCAGCACACGGGCCTCTCCATAGGGCAGCTGGGGCGTCCTTACAATGTGGTAGCTGCTCTCCCTTCAAGCAAGTGATCTAGGAGAGAACAAAGAGGAAGCCACTCTCCTTTTATGACTGGACATTGAAAGTCACAATGTTGTTTCTGTGATATTCTATTGGTTACACCGGTTGACCCTGTTCAATTGGGAGAGGATGCAGACATGAAAAGCAGAAGGTGAGGTTCATGGAGGCCATGTTGGAGACTGGCTACCACGCAAGGTCTGACCATCCCCATTTCATGGATGGGGAAAACTGAGGCTCACCCAGCATTACCCCGGTCAGTCTCTGTTACCCCTATGACCCACTCTGAGCCCAGTGACTTTCTACCACCCCCAAGCTCCTGGGCAATGAACCCACTGGTGGTGGAGTGTAGGTCTGTGTGCCCCTAGCTGGGCGGAGGGGCAGGGTGATCATCAGGCCTCCCAGGCCTGAGAAATAAATATAATCACATGTTTGCCTAGGCGGGTGGGGGAGGGAAGGGCTCTCTTCATCTAAACATGCTCTGCCCTCATGGGCTGTGTTTTCCATTTAAAACCACACTCAGGATGACTGGGAAAGTATGCTGGATCCCGGTGCCTTTTTTCAGAAATTCAACCTGTTGGAGTTCTTGCCCCTTTCCCAGTGCCCCCAAGAGCAGGCTTATCCCACCCCCCAAGTCTTCGTGGCTTACTCACAGGGTGGTCTCAGACCCCCGTTTCACCCTCTCTGAGCCCCCAGGAGCTGGGGTGGCTGCCAAGTCTCATCTGGTGTTGGAGCAACATCAGTCTTCCTGTCTTGGTGTCGCAGACATTGGGGAAGAGCTGCCTTACACCAGGGAGACCTCTGCTTTCCTAAGGGCCTGAGCGAGGGGCTGTGCCTCCCCCATCAGAACCTAACCCTCACAGCCTGCGTCTCCCAGGAAGTGGTAGCCCCCCAGAGTGGGCTGTGCCTCCTTTCTCAGTGGACAGTGGTTGGGGAGAGATGGCTAAGAGCGGGGTGGGGTGGTCCCATGCTGGGGGATGGGTCCTCCCATTCCTTTTGCTGTTTACCTCTTGCCAGTTTCTTTTTCATGTTAGTAGCCTTGGCCCAGGGAAGAAGAGGGTTAGTGAAGAAATACGATGAGGAAGATGAGAGAGAGGCCGAGGTGAGAGGTCTCAGCATGGTACTCTGGTCTCCACCACTCTCCTTTGCAGACAGTCCGCATCCCCTTGTCTGTGCGTTGACCGCCTCCCCCAGGTCCTCAGTGAGACGGGCCTCCCAGAACAAAAGGCTGCAGAGCTAGGAAGGACCCTCAGGCTCACTGTGCAAATGGAGAAACCGAGGCTCAGAGAAGGGGCAAAGTGCTCACTGAGTTGGCTGCAGAAGGCAAGCAGCCTCTCTCAGGTGTGGTCACTGAGCAGAACTGGTAGTGGCCACTATCAGGGTCAAAGGTCACATGCATTCAGGAAGCCCAGCCCTCCTATGGGAAGGAAGGAGAAGAGAAGAAGCAGAGGATGCTCAGAAACATCAGGGGATCCTCTTGGTGGGGAAGTGGGGCGGGGGGTAGTTTATGTAAGGTTCCCTGGGGAAGGGGACAGGGAAGAGCAGGAGGAATCTGGCTTTAGACAAGTGGAACCAACCAGTCCTCCAGCCCTCAGTTTTTCCATCTGGAAAATGGGGATTTGTTATTCCAGGCTGGCTAACAACCTGTTGTCCCTGTCCTCTAAGCACTAAGGGCATGAACTTGGCCTTCTCCTGACCCGACCTAGAGTTTCCTCTGTAGTGGAGTGGGGGAAGGGAAATAAATCCTGTGGGAGGATTGGGGCCCGCTCAGGTCACTTGACAGCCCACATGACAGCCATGGGGGTGGATACTAGGTTAGAAGGACTTCCTGGACTAGTGGCAGTGGCCCTAGAGGGTGTGGCCACCCCCAGGTGGGTGGGAGACCCTCTCTGGACACAACCTCCTTTTCCTCCTCCTCCTCCCAGGGGGGTAGGGTGGTGTGGAGGGTGCTAGACTCCTGGACACTGCAGGGCTACCTCTCCCCATCAGCTTCAGGAACCCACAAGCTACCAGTCTCATCAGAAAGTTACGAAGACCTAACATGGGAGGTAGGGAACCACACTCGGGTGTCCGCCCCCCACACACCTCCACCACAGCTCTGACCCTAAGCTCCCTGCTTGGAGGAGGCAGTGATAGGGACAGAAGGTGGCTGTGACGAGGTTGGGCTGGCCATGGGAGAGGGCCAGCATCCAACTGTGGGGAAAGGGCATGGAGAAAACAACCTTTCACACAAAAAGATGAAAAATATTCCATCAGGAAAAGCTGATGGCAAAGCCTGCCTTTGAAGGCCTTCATTCTACCTTCAGAATTCGGGGAAAGACCCAGACACCCCTGAAAAACCACAGCCTGTGCAGGGAAGGACTCTGTGAAGACGGGCTGATTTTCAAACAAATAAATGAGAATTTATCCGTTAGTTTTAAGGGTTTGAAGACAATAAAATAGATTGATGTGACAGAGAGTGCCTGCAACAGATGGAGTGATCAGGGAGGGCCTCTCCGAGGAGGTAACATTTGGGCTGACACCTGAAGGCCAAGAAGGAGCCAGCCACAGGTGGAACTAGGGTCGGGCAGGGGCATTCTGGACAGAAGGAACAGCTTTTGCAAAGGCCCTGAAACACCTGGTGCAAAGGCCCCGAAACTTGACAGATTTTGAGCCAGGGTAAGGCCAGAGTGAGGGGGATGAGACTGGCTGGACGTGGGGCCCGAGACGTAGCCAGGGGCGTGGTAAGGTAAGGCAAGGAGGTTGAATTTTCTGCTAAATGTGATGGAAAGCCATGAAAAAGTTTTGATAGTGGAGTGACGTGATGAGAAGTCTTTGTTTTTAAAAGAACCGGCTGTCATATGGAAACTGGATTAGAGGTGCCCGGGTGGAGGACAGGAATGGAAGCGAGACCCGGGTCCTCTGTGTTGTCTGGCCAGCAGCCACTGGCGGCAGTGGGGGCAGAGAGAAGAGGCTGGTGTAGGCTCCGTTTAGAATGAGAGCCAGCAGGCTCTGCTGACACTCGGTTGGGCCTGAGGGTCAGAGGGAGGGATGGAAATGATGCCTGGGCTCTTGGCTGCAGCAGCCGCGAGGCTGCTGGAGTCTCACTGAGGACTATTCTCCATTCATCTCCTGCCTCAAGCCCAGGCTTCCCTCTGCAGAGGCTGCAGGACAGTTGTTCATTCATGGATTCCTACAGGAGGCATTTCTGGAGCTCCAGTCGGGCCCTTTCCAGCCCCTAGTCCTGCCGTGACCGGCCTGTGCCCCATTTCTGACAGTCAGGGTGGGCGTCTGCACTCCGTCCAGCCTGGGGGTGTGGCCTCATACACTGCCTTGCCCAGGTGTGGTGTGCAGACTTCAGGGGCCTTGGAGAGCTGGGAAGTCTCTCTGTGTAGTGAGATGATCTAGAGGAGGGGGGTGGGGAGTGTCCCTGTCCAGGGGGTGGAGCCCCCACCTGTTCCCTGGACTTGGCAGTGCAGGTACCGGTAGACAGGTGTTGGCATTGTGCAGTCTAACAAATGACAGATGCATGGGAGTCTTGGATGCCGGGACTAAGACACTGGCAGAGAAAAGTCCCTAAGAGTGTCTCTGCCTCGGGGTGATCGTCTTCTACTAAAGGTCCTGAGATGTGGAAGCTCAAGACTAGTTAGCAAAGGCCACACAGCAGTTTCTCAAACAAAGCCTCAGGTCTCTTTTCTCTTGTTCTGTGCAACTTAAGACGAAACGTTGAGTACTCTGTGACAGATCTGTGCTCTGAGTCACTCACCAGCCTCCTCTCTCACAATTCTCTCTTCTCTTTGAGCCAGACCCTCATTTGCTTCCGAGCTTTTGCCCAAGCCTTTCCTCTTGCCCCCAATGCTCTTTCCATTTCCAACTGCATCCTACCTCCCCTTCTTCTAGAAAACTACCCCTTACCACTCACACCTACCTAGATGTCCCCTGTGTTGCTCCTAAGACCTAAGGCTTCATATATCTCTCTGTGACTAGGATGGGGTGGCTAGGATGGGGTCGGAAGCATCAGATGGCAGTTTGGTGCATCGCCCCCACCCCCTTCCTGGAGCCCCAGTCTGTCAGCAGTGATGGATGCTGGGCAGAAGTCCCTTGGAACAGATCCTAGATCTAAAAGCCTCACGAAGCCATCCTGGGTGGAAGGTGGGGGAGGGACACGGGGGTCCCCCAGAGCCCGGCTCCCGGCCATGAATAAAGCGGCCAGCAGAGCCAATTAGCGCAGACAAGAGCCCAGCGATGAATCATGAGCCCATTAGTTGGGCAGCTCGGCTCACACCTCCCCCCACCCACGGAGGGTCCTGGCCAGGGATGAGGGGTTAAGTGGGGGGGTCCTCCCTCCCTCCGGAGGGCCTCCTCTCCCCCCACCAGCCCTTCCCCTCTGAACTGCTAAGAAGACCCTCCTACCACAGAAGCTAGGGTGGATAAGATGACAGTTGGGTCATTTGCATAGATTTGCATGATTCAAGGAAATTGGAGGCCTCTCACCCCCAACCCCCTCGCCAGACACATCTCCCCACCCAATCCTGCCAGACTGGTTCAACCTGAGAAAAGACCTGGTAGGTGACCCCTTAGCTTGGCCCTTTCCTCCATCCTCCAGGGTCAGAGGGCTAGACCTGGGTTGGCAGGTGGTATGAAAGATGAACCCAGGACCCAGCTTTGGGGACAACCCAAGTTAGCCCCTATCATCCAAACCTGACCCACCTCCGACAGGGAGGGAGATGAAGCCCACAGGGGGTTTGTCAGAGACCCAGCTCAGCCGGTAGTGGAGGACCACACCTGTCGGCCCAGCCAGCACCTAGGGCCACCTTCCTGAGCCCTGGTGGGTCTCTGTGTTCATGTCATTTATGGCAGGCTGGAGCCCCAAAGCTAGACTCTGGTGACTGGTCAAAGGTCAGAACCGAATCCATGTTGAGCAGTGGCAGGGGAGGAAGGGCACGCCCTCTGTCTGGACACTCTTAGGTAGTAGCATCAGAGCTGGAGAACTAGAGATGGCTGAGAGGGAGTCAGGAAGGTGGAGGCAGAGACTACGCAGCCACGGCTTTGGATGCCCTGTGACAGCTGCTGGCCAATGACTTGGCCCTGGACCTCTCACATCTGGCCAATTCCAGTGCTGGCTGATGACCAAGTCCGCGATGAGTGGTTACTGGAGTAAAGCGCTCTCCGTCAGTAGTTGAGCCTCACTACCACTTTCTCCACTTTATAGGTGAGATTGTTAGGTTTGGAGAGGGGAAGGGGCTTACCCAAGGTCCCAGAGCAAGAACATGGGGATCAAGTTTGAACCTGGCTCTGGCTGACTTCAGTGCTCCAGCAGGTAGTCTCCGAGCCCCCAACTCTGACTCTGTCCTAAACTTAGCCTCATTGATCCAGCTGCTTCATTATCCCACATGGGCATCTGTCTCGACATGTTGGAATCTAGCTCATCATCCCTTCCGCCCCAGCCCATGCCTCTCTCCTGCAAAAGGTACCTTTAGCCACTGGCTGCCCAAGCCAGCAACATGGGGATAGCTCTCCCTCCTCCTTTTCTTCTTCCACATCCAACCAGACATGCAAGTGTGGATTCTGGTCCATTCTGTCTGTGAAATGGTTCTCTCATCTGCCCCCTGTCCCCAGCGGCGTGACAGTGATGTGGCTCAGGCTCTGGGACTCTCCTACCTGGATAATTCCAGGACTCTCCCAGTGGGCCTCCAGGATCTACCCCCTCACGCACACACACAACTCCTTCTTCCATGTTGCCGCCAGAGTGTGCTTCCTCAAATACAATCTACTCCTTCACTTCTACCACCTACCTGAAATTCTTGGCTCCCATCACTTTCAAGGTCAAGCATCAAAGTGTCTCCACAAGTGGTCCCAGCATGCCTTTTTAAACCCACATCTGGCCACTTTTCTCTTAACCCCCACTGAGCTATTGGCCACTTGGGATTGCTCACAGGTACCCAGCAGGTACCAAGGTCTGTGAAATTCCTCTTAGACTTCGTCCTGCTCTGCCTTGGCCAGAAATGTCCCTTTTCCCCTCTCTGCCTGGTACACTTGTACTTATCCTTCTTCTTTTTTTTTTCTTCCTCACCAGAGGATATGTTTTTTTTTTTAAATTGATTTGAGAGAGAGAGAGAGAGAGAGAGAGACACACACATCAACTGGTTGCCTCCCATACATGCCCCAAGCCTGCAACCTTTTCTTAAAAGGGAAGATGCTCCAACCAACCGAGCACCCGCCAGGACTGCACTTCTCCTTCTAAGATCAATCACATGTCACCTCCTCAACGAAACTTCCCCTGCCCTGCCCAGGAAGGATGAATGGCCCACTCCTCTGTGCGCCCACAGCACTTTGCTCACACTGCTGGCCTAGCACTTCCACAGGCAGTAGCGCAGTTAGCGGGTGTCTGCCTGCCCCCCGCCCCCGCCTGAGAGGCAGGGGCCAGGGCTTACTCAACTCGGCTTCCCTGACGGGGTCTGGCACATCAGAGATGTTCAATAAAGGTTTGATAGATGGGTGCACTGCCCTCTCTCCCCTCTTCCCCTATTCTCCAACTTCCTTTCTTCTGGCTTCACTCCCAAGCTGAAACCATCCAGGCAGAGAAGTCGTGCCGGAAGGCGGTCCTGGGAGTTGACCATGGTCTCTGTGATCCCTGGTGCCGCAAGTACCTGATCTGCAAAGCCACTTGGCCTAAAAAAATACAGATTGGAGTCAGGGACTTTGGGTTCTGAACTGAAGCGTGAGAACTTGAACAAGTCTCTTCTCTGCTGTGGCTTCTGTGGCCTCATGTTAAGTGAGGGTGTGGGTAGAGGGCAGATGGCAGCTTTAAAGTCACTTCCAGCTGTGATGTTGCATGAATCTATTGATTTATGATTCCACCGTGGAGGGCCCTGGACAGCTGGCGCTTTGCGTGAATGAGAAGCAAAATTTAGATCTTGGGGGTGGGCCGTTCAGGGCAGACAAGCAGCTGTCTGGGAGGTGGCTCCTGGGAGAATGAGGACCAGGGAAGCAAGATGGCTCTCGGCCCTTGTGATTCAGTTAATTGTGAAAATCAATGGTCTGGCTGGAGGCAGGAGCCAGGGGAAAGCCTGGGGGTGGAGACTCCCAGGGAATGAATGCAACGGGGCTTGGCATGGTTTCTGTATCCTCTCCAGGGCTGGTCCAGGGGTTCTATAGACAGAACAAGGCCCAGGAGGGCTGGAGCTCAGGGAAGGAGCGGTGCAAGGGGGAAAGCCTGCTATTAGAATTTGGGGGGACAAGGAGAATTTGGCATGCAGTGCAAATAGTCGTCATATGCAAATTAAAAAGTACTTCAGGGTTGCACTGCCTCCCCACCCACCCTGAATCTAGATCTGGGTTCTAAGCCTGGCTCTGCCAAGTCCCTATTTGTCTTTGAGCTTCTGTTTCCGCATCTGCAAAATAACGTCTGTCCTCAACCATCTCTCAGGGCCGTGGGCCTGGCACAGTAAGTACATGGTCCCGCCAAGGGTCCTGCCAGCCTCAGCCCGCACCCCCACATGTTGACCCTTTGACCCGCCCAGGACGCCCAGGTGTCTCCTGTAGCTCCTAGCTGGCTTTTCCATGCCTGGCTGGTGATTCGGTGCTCTTCCTCATAGCCCCTCTCGGCTTCCCTACTTTCTGCCTCCAGGCAGGCCTTCCAGCCTCGCCAAGATCCTGGTTTTGAATCAGCGGCTGACAGAGCCGCCTGCACTTGACTTTTACAAGTACAGGTCATCCTGGGACAGCCTGACCTCCTGCCCCTTCTCCCTCCGCATTTCGCAGCTGATGCCACCCAGGTCCTCTCTCACTCCACAGAAGAAAAGAGCAGTCACTGGGTGTCCTGGGGGAGTGGGAAGAGCAGGACCCCGGTGGTGATGGCGGAGACCAAGGGGACCCTGGTGGGGCTAGGGGAGGACCCTGTGGGGAACAGGGCAGGAAGGAGGAGCAGGGCGCCGCACTAAACCACTCTGCTGTAGTCGCCAGCCTCCCAGGGTGAAATAGTACTCCACTTCACGGGGCAGAAAGGAGGCGCTAGTGTTGACCCTGAACCTGGAAGGAAACATTCCCTCAGCAGTTAGCCCCCAGCCCACCCCTTTGATCGCCCCTTGCCAGCTCCCTAAGAGGTTGTTAACATCTTTCTTTACAGGCCTGGGGATACAGCCAAGACTCACACCTCATCTGGGCCCTGGGCGGCTGCCTTTGTACTTTTCCCCATGCCAGGCGCCTGCCACAGGACAGGAGGAGCCTGGCCCTCCTCCACAGGACTGTCGGGGAGCAGTAGTTAGGTGATCTCAGGGGAGGAGCGGTGACTCGCAGCGTGGTGGGATGCAGGAGGGACACACACCTCAGCTAGCAGATTGAAGAGACAGACAGTCCAGCAAGACAGAGCTGAGTGAGAGCCTGGAGTGAGCTTCCTGGAGGAGGAAGCAAAGAGAGACCAGAGGAGCAAAGCCAAGGAAAAAGACGAAGAGTCTGTGGGGCGAGGGAAGAGGGGTCTACAGAGAAGGTATGGGTGGTTGGCCCACCGGGAGTGTGGAGGAGGTGGCAAGGAGGGGAGGCAGGAAGGTGGGCGGTCTCAGAAGCCGAGATGGCAGTGCCGAGTCTTAGTTAACACATCTGTAAAAATGGGCCCGACGCCTGCATCCCCAGTTGCCGTAGGAATTAGCCAAGACTCTGCCTATAAAGGCCCTGGCTACAGATCATACTCCTTCCTCACTCATTTCCTGTCCTCCCTTCATCCCTCCACCACCCCTCCAAGCCCTAAGGGGCCAGCCCTCTCCCTATGTCTCATCAGCATCTGGCCTCATCTGGAAACATCTGCCTCTCCTGCTCAGGTCTCAGTTAAGGTCTCTCTTAAAGTCTCAGTTAAGACTGTGAAGGAAGAGCTGCTGGGGGCTAGGGCTGAGGAGCAGGCAGCAGACGGAAGGAGCAGGAGGGGCATCTTCCTCACCCCCACCTCCCACAGGCCTCGTTCAGTACAGATTTGTCCTTTCTCCTCATGTCCCCTCACTCCTGGCTGCCCCCAGCACACACCTGCTTTCTCTCTCAACTCCTCCGTGTGGCCCCTCCAGGTCCCCCCGCCCCGTAGAGGCCTCTGCTTTGCTTCCTGCAGCTTTTCTTTCAGTGGCTGCCCACGATGGATTCTCCAGTTTCGTTTCTAAATGTGTAGCCAAATTTGTATTCTACCCTGCAACACATCCATGTTGTTCTGTAGGAAGATACTTCACCTCCCAGTTAAATGACCAAATCTTTCCCCAAAATATCTTTGTGTAAGAAGCAGTGCCACCTTTTACTCTTTGGCTTTGCCAGCTGAAGGCACCTGGCAAGCTCTCGGGGCTGCGCAGGGACACAGAACCCGCAAAGCCCTCTATCCTGCCCCGGGAGAAGGAGGCAAAGGCGTGAACGAGGGCAACAGAGTGGGCGCGGGATGGGGCACGGGCAGGCAGAGGGGAGGATGGCAGTGTGACCACGCCCTGACCCCCAGGCTGGTGGAATCTAAGCTGTCCTCAGTGCCAAGGGACAGGACCAGTGACAATAGTTTAAAAATCACCTAGGCGGAGGGTCTAAGGGGGATAAATGGTAATGGAAAAAATCCAATAAAAAATAAAAAATCAGCTAGGCATGGCCTCTTAGAACTGTTGTCTCCTGACTTGAGCGCCAACGCCCCAGTGAGGTGGCAGGCTGACCTCACGTCACTTTTAGGGGTAAGCGATCAGTCCCATCGACGAGGGTGGGGGGAAAAAGCACCACCTGACTTAATCTCAAATAATTTATTGATTCTTGAAAAGAGAAAGGAGAGGAAGCCAACCCAAGCCATGGCTGCCAGTTCAGTAAGTCATCAGGAGTCTTCTTGGATCGAGGACATGGTTCAGGTTGCATCGCTCAGCATCTTCTGCCTTGGATGAGAGCTCCTGGCGGGGCCTCGGCCTCCCTCCTTGACGGCAAGCTCACTGAGGACAGGGATCGTGGCTGGCACGGTGCCTGGCTTGCAGGGGGCTCTGCTCCTCTTCCTCAGGCTGTCGACCCTGCCTCCTAAATGCTTTCTCTGCCTCTGTCTTGGCTCCTCTGGCCCACCCAACAGTCTTCCTAAGCACCAGTTAGATCCTCTGACTCGGCTTGAATGCCTTCGGGCATCCTCCACAGATGTAGCAACAACCCCCAGAGTGCCCTGGGGCGCATCAGTCCCAAAGGATGCTCCTGAAGAAGCAGTCTGGGGGCCAGATAAGGTTAGCAAATGCTCTGTCCTGGAGCTTCCTGCCCCACAGGGACTCAGGTTCCACCTGAGCAGACAAAGGCCCTGAGCAGTTCCACGTGCAGCCAGGTTAGGATGTCTGACATGGCTTTCCAAACCTATTCCTTCACACACAGTGGTTCTTGTCAAGGAACAGCCAATAAACCGCCCCATGGACACAGTTTGGGAAGCAGCGAACTGGATAGTGAAGCGTGAAGTCCATTTGGGGAGAGGAAGGACAACTGTGACGTGACAAGTCCCTGCCCGAGAGAGCAAGGGTCTGTGGAGACCACTCGGGAAGCCATGTAGGCCCAGGGTGCCCAAGGTAGGGCGTGGCTGTGGACAGATAGGACAGAGACTGTGGGTCTGGAGAGTCCATCCACAGCTCTCTCCTCTGAACGTGGAAGTCCTGGGCAAGTGTGTGATTTCTGAACTGGGCCCATCCTGAATGAATCTTGGCATCTTACTGGACCTGGCAGCCCCCAACTAGGGGTCACTGACATGGAATGCAACTATGAGATCATCCCCCAAAAGAATATTCCAGCTCATGAAGTAGATAGTCCTGGAGGCCGTGTCCCCATGGATCAGGGACAGCAGAGCCTTCCTTTTTGTAACTAATGAACTTTAATAAAAAGGTTTTACATAAGACATGTATTTTGATCTTTATCAAAATCCTGGGCTGTGAATCTATCTCTGTACTAATATTTTAAAAGTATCCCAAACACAACCCTGAGAATACACAACATCACAACGTGATAGACAAGTCTAATCATACTATGAATTAGTGAGCTTTTCTAACAAAGCTGAACAACCAAGATCAGAAGAATCCATTTGATTCAAGTGAGAAGTTTATCCAACCTAACTTGTCATACGGTGTAGGCTAGGACACAGACCCATATTTTAAAGATCTGCTATTTTAGGAATTTAATCAACCATAAACAAAATTATATTAGATCTCTGTGCCAATGCTTTCTACTACATCGGAATATGCATGCAAGCCTTGGGGGTGGGATCCTGGGGTCCCCTCCTGATCCCGTCACTTCCTAGGAGCTGCTGGGCTTTGGGTAAGTCACTTAACCTCTCTGTCAAACAAGGAAACAGCAGCTGCTTTCGGGCTTGTTGGTGGGGTCAGGATTCAAACTGAGATCCTGATGCCTCCAAAGCCAGATGTGTTCATTGCCCTGTGGGTTAAGTCTCATCACCTCCGAAGTTCTAGAAGTTCCCATGGGAAGGATTAAGTCGCATCATCCATCCATTTATTCAGTCCAAATATTTATTAGGCACCTACAATGTGCCAGGCACTGAGGAGACAATGCCAAAAAAATAAAAACCAAAAATCAAGCCAGGTCTCTGCCAGCATGGAGCTCATGGTCTGGCAGGACGGAATCATTCACTCATTTCTTCAGTACTGAGCTGCCGCTGGGGGCCAGGCGCTGGGCTGGCTCCGCCCTCTGCATCCTGTACAAAACACGTCCACCATCATCCTTTCCTTTGTTCCCCAGGGTCGTCAGGTGAGACAGGAAGTGCAGAGGTTACTGCTCCATTGTGTAGACAGGGAACTAAAGATCCAGGAAAACTAAGTGGAAACTGAGTCAGAAACCAAGACCTCTCTTTTCTCCTCAGGAATTCACTGAAGGCTGCCCTGGGCCAGGTGCTGTGTTCACAGTGCGGTGCAGATGTCCCGTCTGGCTGTGTGAAGCTGATGTCCTTTGTTGCCTACATGTCACTGTGGTCCCTAGTCCTCTCTGAGGCACTGACCCTCCTCCCTCCAAGCCTTCATCTGTGGACTGTCCACATGACAGGGGGGCACATGAACTGGTTCCTCAAATTCCAGACTCCCAGGTATCCTCCTTTGCAGCCCAGGAAATCCTTCCTGCCCTTGGACTTCCATACCTCAAAGATCAAGGACGGGGCCTCCTTTGGGTGGAACAATGCTCAGGGAAGACCAGGACGGTTCAGTTCTTCCCCACATGCTGTGAGTGAGCCAAAGGCACAGGAACTAAGCAGGTGCTCACTGAGGGGTCACCTCGGGGTTGGGAGAGGAGCAGGAGCCAAACATGCAGATCTTCCAAAGCCAATGCCGCAAGCAGCTGGAGTGGGAGGAGAGGAAGGAGACACGAGGGGCTGAGTGGTGAGCCCACCATCGCTTTACTGGGGGTCTAGAAACTGGGGGCAGGAAGGGATCCTGGAGGTCCGTGCTGCATGGAGAGGTGGGGGTGGGCGATATCACCCAACACTCAACTTGCTGTCAGCTTGAATGAGCACATCCCAGGTGGGCCAGGGACTGACAAATGCAGCGGTCCCCCCTCCCCACCCCCAGCCCCTTCTGAACGCTGCCTCCCCTCCCCCATCCAGAAACACTGCTCAGATCATCTCCACCCCACCAGAATGTTCCTCGTGTTTCTGCCAGCTCCTGTGCCTACACCGTCTCTCTTTCTGTCTGGAGCACGCTCAATCCCCTTCATCACACAGAGGTTCCAGGAGGTGGGCCAATGCCTGTGAGACTGTGGAGGGTTCTGGAAAGCATCCCCTCTGCAGGTGCAGAATACAGAACCTCCTTTGAAGCTCCCTCCACCTGGGCTGTCCTGCCGCCCAGGCCAGCACCAGCTTCAGGGACAAGCCCCTCACCTCCACCAGATCCCGACTGTTCCTCAAACATTTACAGCCTCTCTCCCCTGCTCCCGGAACATGGCCCTCCACCTGGGTCCTCTCTGCTCTTTCATGCCCTGCCCCTGGTTCTTACCACTGCTCCCCCAGCCCTGCTGGCAGTGAGCAGTCTAATCTAAATTATGCTCACTGCAGTTTTAGGTGCATATTTTCTTACTTTCCAGATTCTGTAAGGGTATGAAGGATTTGGGGTAGATCCAAGGTACAGCTATCTGGTACACTGTCCTTACAGTTCACCCCAGTGCCTTCCCCCATGAATTTTTGTCTCCATGAACGCATCATCAGGAGAAAGTAGAGTTGCTTTTTTCTTCTTTACAGGTGGGAAGCCCCATAGGCAGGAATCCAGGAGCCATCCGTGACACCGCTCTCCTCCCCTTACTAATCCCCTGCCAGCTCCTGGTTCAAGCCAGCGTCAGCTTTCACCTGGACTATTGCCATCACCTCCTAACGGGTGTCCCACCTCCGCTCTCATTAACCCTGATCTGCAGCCAACCTGAGGTTGTCACGTCACCCTCCAATGCAACCCCAAAATGCTTCGGTGGCTGTCTCCGCTCTTAGATCAAGCTTTTAAATATGACCTAGAAGACCCCGCATGTTCAGTCTCTGCCCGTCTCTCACTATACTCATCCCCCTTGCTTTTGCCCTTCAGCCACATGTGCCTTCTTGTTGCCCCTTGTGCGTGCTCCCTCCTGCCACAGGACCTTTGCATATATTATTTTCTCTGCCTGGACCGTTCTTCCATCTCCTCAGGTTTTGGCTTGAGCATCACCTCCTCAAGGAAGACCCTTGGCTTCCTTGGCAAGTGAGGTGCTCCATGTATACTCTCAGAGCATCATGTTCTACTTTTCTTTGCACTGGCCATAGTTGCCATTCTGACCTCATTAGTGTGGCTATTTAATTGATGTTTACTCCCCACTGGACTGCAGGCTCCATGAGGGCAGGAGCCAACTGGGCTTTGCTCTCTCTATGTCCCCATGGCTAGCACAGTGCCTGGCACGTAGTAGACTCTCAATAAATACTTGCTGCTTGAATGAATGAGGCCCAAATGAGTGATGTACCTGGGGGAAAGCCACCCAGGGAGGCTTTAACCAAACCAGAACCAGACCTCAGAGCCCTTGGATCAACTCCGCCCACTGGGGAAGTCACCAGCCATGCCCTAATGGATGAAGGCATCTTCATCTCTGTTTGGTTGGCAATTAGTCATTACTTGGAAACAGAGTTTGCTACATAACAAGCAGTTCTCCAGGGGCTGGGTGGGAGGAGGACACTGAATCCCACGCACCCCCTCGCTCGGCTCCTCTCGCTCCGCTCGCTCTCAGTGGTCTTGGCCTTGGGAGCCCAGCGCTTGCTACATCTTTCCCCTTAAAATGGTCCTCCCCAGGCCCATCCCAAAACAGAGAAGTGGGAGGCTGCAGTCATTAGAAGTGCAGACCTGGTGGGAAGGAGAAGGCGCAGGGGAAGGAAAGGGAAAGCAGGGCGTCCATGAAAAGCTCAGGGGGACAGGACAGGAGAAAGACTCAGGGAAGGTAGGGTGTCAGCCATTTGGGAGATACCCTGGGAAAGTGACTCACCCTCTCTGGTTCTCGGGTGCCCCAGAAGGTATACAATTTTTCTCTTTATAGCATCTCTCCCAGGAGAAAGGAAGAAAGAAAGCAAAGGGTATCTGCTGTCCAGGGAGAACCAGGCAGGCTCCTCTGAGCAATCCTGAAGGGCTTCCTGGAATAGAGGAGCCTCATAGAAGCTGCAAGCAGACTGGAAGGGTAGCTGCGAAGCAGGAGGCAGCAGGCCAAGAAAGGTGGTTGACCCTGATTGGTGTGGCTCGGTTGGTTGACCCTGCAAAGCAAAGGGTTGCCGGTTCGATTCCCGGGCAGGGCATGTCACATGCCTAGGTTGTGGATTCTGTCCCTGGTTGGGGCGCAAGCAACCAATCAATATTTCTCTCTCACAGTGATGTTTCTCTTCCTCTCTTTTTGCCTCTCTTCCCCTCTCTCTAAAAATAAATAAATAAAATCTTTAAAAAAAAAGAAAGAAAGGTGGCATGACCAAGGTGGAGGGAAGAGTGCAAGGGAGGCGGGAATCACTCCGTTGCATGAATATGTCCGGTCACGTCACTCTCCGCTCAAAGCCCTCCAGAGGCTCGCCATCTCACTCAGAGACACACCAAAGACCTTCCTCCCTGCCCTCGTCTCCTACGCTCCACCCGCCCGACTGCCCCTGGTCAGCTGCACTGGCCCCTCCCCGGTCCTCAGGCTGCCCCTCCTCCTGGAACCGTCTTCCTTAGACAGTCCCAGGGCTCACTGCCACACCTCCTGGAAGTCTTTACTCAGGTGTCACTTTCTCAGTGACACCTCCCCCTGGTGATGGTGTTTAAAACCACACTCCCCTCCCCCAGCCCCACCGGGGCACTCCAAGTTCCCTTTACCTTGCTTTCCCCCTTCCCCATAATTCTCGCAATCCTCTAACATACTCCAAATTCGACTTATTCTCTCTCACGGGAAAGCAAGCTCCACACTGTGAGAACAATTCGCCTGTCAGTTTACTGATATATCTTCAGCACCAGGGACAGTGACTGGCACATAGTAGGTGCTCAATAAATATTGTTTGAAAAGCTGACTAAGAGGAGCAGAGGGTGTAAGTGGGGCTGGGAATGGAGTGGAAAATCATTTTTTCCTTGGCCAGCTGGGGGTAAAGAGCCCAGGGCGGGCAGCGAGCTCCCGAGCAGCCCCCCAGCCGGCCAGGAACAGCACTGTGCCACGAGCTGCCAAGTCTGTCCAGCCCCCCTTCCTCCTCCTTGCCTCTTGAGTCCTCTCTGGTGCTCCTGGCATCTGGCAGCCATCAGTCCCTTTCAGAAGTCCCTGTGAAACGAAGGGGGGTGGCTGAAGTATTCCCAGATTGGGGGCAGGCAGGCATGTGTTGGCAAGCTGCCCTGGCCCCAGGCTCCCCCACCCCAACCCAGCCCAGAGCTACCAGCCCACTGGCTTCACCACCCCCAACATCCTACAGGCCTGGAGGAGGTTGTTGCCAACCACACACAACTCCTGGCTCTGGATTTGAGGGAGGAGGAGGGGAGCTGGTGGGAGGGAACGGGGCAGGCAAATGGGACCTGACAGGGGCCGGGCACCTCAGGCAAAGAATGTAAATAAAAATCAGTAAATATTTAGGGGAAGTAGAGCAGGAAGTGGGAGAGGGAGGGGTGGAGGGGACGTGTTGGATTTCCCACAACATCTGGAGGGCAGTCCCCTCCACCACCTCCCCCACAGCCCCTCCCACCCCATGTGGGAGTTCGCAGTGTGAGAGAGGGTGCTGGCTCACGGGTGTGCGTGTCTGCGCCGGGCTGTCCAGATGCACGTGCACCCGGGGATGAATCCGATAGCCTGCAGTGTTTGCTCGTCCACATGCACACAAGGTCAGCCTCACTGAATCCTAAACTGAGTGCTTCCCTCTGAGTCCCTAGTGTCCTCCCTTCCACAAGGCCCTGCTATGAGCCAGGCCGTGGTCATTCTGTAATAAAGAGACCATGTCCTTATCCTCAAGGAGCTTCTAAGTGAAAGGACGATGACAACACTTGAGGCAGGCCTGGGCAGAGGTCAGCTCGGGGGGCTACACACCCAGGCCAAGGGGCAGAGATATGAAGTGGAGGTCAGGGAGGGCTTCCTGGAGGAGGGGGATCATGAAAGCACAGGGAGATATGGATGAGGAAAGCATGAGTGTGTTGCAGAGGGAGGCATGTTTTTAGGAGAAGTAGGAATATGGAGCATTGATGGGCCAGATAATGACAGATGATGGAGCAGGGGGCCAAAGAGGACTGAAGCTCTGTCTGGCCCTGGGAAAAATTCTAAACACAGAGCCCAACTATGTAGCCAAAGGGCATGAGAGGGGACAAGGCAGGACAGACCAGCCTCCGTCTCACCATCCTTCTCTTCCATAACTTGCTGATGGACCTGTGCCCGGTCAGGGATTGTGTCTCTCCCCTTCTCCACAGCTTCCCCATCAGCCCCTGCCAACCCTGGGAGCACAGCACAGAACAGGGGAGCCCAGAGTGTCTCCTGAGTCCCACTCCATCAGGCTCACAGGGGAGGACGAAGGTTCAGAGAAGGGAAGTGACCTGCCCACGGGCCCACGGCCGGCACTAACTGGTACCAGCCAGGGCCAGAATCCGGGGCTCCTGACCCATGTAGGAGAAAGTGGGGTGGGTGAAGAGGTTCCGATCGTTCTGTGCCTCCCCAGGGTCTGCCTCGGGGACCCAATCTACGTCTGGGCTGTTTGCGGATTACACGAAAGAACAAACGTCCAGCCCACCCCTGCGCACACTCCGCTACTCTGCTCGCTTCTTCAGCACGCACCGCTGATGCCCTTTGCTGTGGCCCTTCCCACCAGGGGACGTTGGGTAGCTCTGGCATAATTGAGAGGGAGCTCCCGAACTGGGAAGGGACATGCCAGGACCTTGACTGTGCCTAGAGCAGAGGGGGCGTAGGAGCAGGCCCAGGCCAGGCCCTTAAGGGAACGAAGCACGAACCCTCATTCTACACGGGTGAGGGGATGGAGACATTCATCATCCATCAACTAGACTTTAAGCACTTAGAGGGGACTGGCCTCTGGATGCTTGGGGGACAGCAAGAAGCAAAACCATCTAAAGCAGTGGTTTTCAAACTACGCTTTCCGATCATTCCTCCCCCCTTAAATGCTGCCACGGAGGGGGCAGTGAGGGATGGGAAAGGGGCTTGAAGAAGTCTCTGCGTCTCACCCCACCATTTCCACCACCTCAGCCGAAGTAGCTTCCACCTCTCCAATGCTTTACTGATCAGACTCCCAGGAAGATTTCACTCGCAGGCTCCCAATACTATTGGGAACAAAATTTGAAAACCATTACTTTCCTAGAGCAGAGAAGACAAATTCTAACCACTCCTCACCCCCGTCCTCCCTCCAAACAGAGGTCACTGGTGGAAAAAAGGAAAGCAGAGAGCTTTTGCATTTAACTTCAGAGCAGCGGGCTTAGCAACCCGGGACTGAGGTTAGACCCCAGGAAGGCCTGAACAGATTTTCCAAGCTTTATCTCTGCCATGCAAACTGGGTCGGCGCCCCTCAGTGGGGCCCGCGCCCCTCAGTGGGGCCCGCCTCACAGCGCTGGCTGGCCTGCCTGCCCTCACACTGAGGCCGCCTCAGACAGAAGTGCAGGGTCTCTAAAGTGGGTCCCAGGACTGGAGTGTCATCCTCCCACCTCCTGCTTCCAAGCTGGGGAACAATTAGGACCTTTGTCCAGCAGGAGAATGCCCAACGGGTGAGGTCACCCCCAACATGGCTCTCTTTGTCCCAGAGCCAGGGAGACACCAAGGCTGAGTCCAGGCACCCTCCCCCTGCCCCCTGTCCCCAATCCCCTGGGCACCCACCTCCCACGAAGGACTTCCCCAGGAAGGAGTGCCGACAAGGAAGGAGGCTGCTGTGGCCTGCACTTGTGCAGGTGAGGAAGGTTCAAGATGGGTTCACTCAGGGGAGGAGGCTGAGAAAACGTTCCAAGCTTAGAGGGTGACCCTTCCTCCCAAGGATCTCCAGCCAGGCTCTCATGCCACTTGGTCTACAAAGACAGTTCCAAACCCAAAAGGAAAAAGTGGGGAGTCTGATCCTAGAGGGCCCGAGAGCTTGCTTCCAGTTTTGACCAACAGGCCTTTGGGAAAGGGGGTGAACTGAAAGTCCCTACAGGTGCAGTCACAGGGACTCCAGCCCCAGCAGCCCCCGCCTCCCACCACAGAAGGAGAGTCTGGAGTGCGAGGGACAGGAAACGCTGGGGATGGAGGAGGCAGGAAAGGGTCCACGGCCTGGGAGGGCAGCAGAGCTGGAGTTGGAGCCGGAGTTTCTGAGAGGCCGAGACTGCAGGCTTTCGGGGGGCACCGCAGGCAAAGCAGACTGAAGGTGGGTAAGAGGGGCAGGAGGGGCAGGCCGGAGGGGGTGGTCTACATGGAGTGCAGAGACGTCACTGTGGTGTCACTAAGCGCTGGGCTGGGAATCAGGACACTGGCTCCCAGCTCTGCCCCAACTCGCTCAAGAACCCTGGCTTGTTTTCCTCTCTCTGGGCCTCAGTTTCCTTCATCTGGGCAATGAGATTCTTCTGGAGTCAAAACTCAGGTTGTCTGGACTAAGCAGTTCCAAGCAGCTTAGGGTGCAGGAGCGCAGATCCGAGGCTCAGGGTCCTTGGGGTCTTGGGGTCATCGGATGAGACATGGTGGGCATGGCGGGACAGGAAGGGCCCCACCGAGAGCTTCAGCTGTGGGAGCAGCTGCCTTTGGGGAGTGGGGTGGGAGCAAAGCTACGCAGGAGCCAACCACGATGCGGGCTGATGAGGAAGACAGTGGTGTCGTTTGTGGAGAGTACAGCCATCCAGAGGCCACCAACGCCGGGAGAGTGGAGGGGTGGGTCCCCTCGAAGGGCTGAATGGACAGCCGGGGAGCGCCAAGAGCATTCTGGGAGCAGGGGGCAGTGACAGGACACTGAAGGGTCTGACCAGGTCAGCCTCTAAATATGGATCCTCAGACTTTGGGAGCAGCGTGCCTCCCCCTACCCATTCATTCTGGACCAGGCCCCACCCCATCTTGGTGGAATGTTGTGTGAGCTGAGAATAGTCATTGCTGGGGTCAAGGAATGGAGGGTCACCAGGGACTAATTGCCCTAAATAAATGAGCAATTAAGGCTGTTACAGGAAGTATCCAGACCCCTCTGCCTACCACCCTGAAAAATCACCATGGCAACCACTGCTGGCTCTGCCCCAAGAAAAGCTGAGCCACTTGGTTGGCTCACATGGCTGTCATTCAGACAGTGGAGAGGGTGTGGCTTCAGTCAAGAAGAGCAGAGAAGATACCAAAGAAGAGGCTAAGGAGCGGAGGCAGAGGGGTGACTGGGGTGACATCTGGATGAGGATTCTGGGTGATTCCTCCTATTCAGGGAGGAAGAGAGGAAGCGTCTGGAGCACATTCCATGACTGCAGCCTGCAGGACAGCTGCCCCTGTGGTAGGGGGGAAGGCAGTTGCCAGGAGAAGTAGACCTTGCCAGGTCCCCATCTCCTCTCAGCACCCCGGCCCCTCCCCCTACACTTCCTGTAATGGCGTCTCCAATGGGGAGGCCATTAGTCCTGCTCAGGGCAGCGCCTAAGTACTGTGGCTGATAAATATAACATGAGCCCATCGATTAGAATCCTCTAGTCCTGCAGCAACTCAGCTCCCTAATGGCTCCCCCTCCCCTCCACGTACTGACTACCCACCCACGCCCCCCACCCAGGGCTGCTCTTCTCGCTTCCTCGGGGCTGTGAGGTAGACGTTTTAGAGGAGCAGGGTGAAGTGATATGGGCAAAACCCAGGGCCCGGTCAGAGGGGCCACTACTTGGGGCAGGCTGTACTGGTCTGGGCCCCAAGGTGGCCTGGAAGCCCCCTTGTCAGTTGGGAGTAGCGAGGACAGGAGTGGCCCTGGCAGGGCACACAAGTCATGCAACGTAGAAGGCAAAGGGCCGCGCCCTCTAGAAACTGGACAGACAGCTCCCACCTTTGGGACCCTCCTGGTGACTTAAAAAGTCTGTAGTGAAAGCAACTTAGACCCTGTCATCACACCCTCTCCTCCCCTGGGATCTCTCAGCACCCCCACAGCACCCGTCTAGGTCAGCTGAGCAATCCCCTCCCTGTCTCTCCCAACCCTGATGTTCCCTGGGGTGCCCACACTCCTTCATCAGACTGGGAGCCATGAACGCAGAGGCTGTGTCCCCCCATCAGCCTGGGGCCCCAGAGTGGTGGGGATCGTCTTCTCTGGATTCTGGGACTCTGGAAGTCATGAGCTCTCTCCTCAAACCCCTAAATCTGGCCCAGAACTGCACAGGGTGGGGTGCGCCCTCCATAAGATAATCAGACCAATTAGACCCTTAGACTTCGTTAAGCTCGGTGCTAAGAGCTGAGACAGCAGAACTCAGACAGCTCTGCCCAACTCCCCCCAGTCCGAGACCCCTCAAGGCTCTGACCAGCTGCTTGAAGACATCTGGAAGGGTCTCGGCAAGAGATGCAGGAACAGCTCCTGCCCGGGCGCCAGAGGGGGCTTTGACGGGTGGGGGTCCAGGCCTGGGAGGGGGCTGCGGTTTTGCAGAGCCATGTCTCTGGGCAGAGGCTGCCCACACAATCTTCTAACAGGAAGGCTGAGCCAAGCTGGCTGCAGCCAGGAAGTTAATCCTTAATGTGCCTCTGGCCTCGCTGCTGTGCAAACTCACCACTTAAACACTCCAAGTCGGTGGGGACGAGCCACAGAGCCCACACTCCTCGGGGTGGGGTGGGGTATCATGGCAGGCTGAGCACCAGCGGAGCTGGGTGTGCTGCAGGGGTGCCTGGCTGCCTGAGTGGCTTTGTATGAGAGGAGAAGAGATGAATTTTCGTAGGTTGGTGGCTTAAGCGCCATTCTTCTTTCCCATGTATCTATTAATAGCAGCAGCTCCAGCGATGGTGGCTAAATTGCAAGAACTTCCTAATGTGCACTGAGTGGAAGACTAGAGTGAGCATCCTTTGGGGAAGTGAAGGGTTATCCTTTGAAGAATTTCTGGAAAAGAAGTTGATTCTGGGAGAAATGGCTGAAAGCACGGTAATGGGATGGGCAGATGGGTTATACTTCTAAGTCGTCTTAGTTGGCTCGGGTTGCCATAGCAAAATGTCCCAGACTAGGTGGCTTAAACAGCAGAAATTTATTTTCTCAGAGTTCTGGGGCTAGAAGTCCAAGATCAGGGTTCCAACCATTTTGGTTTCTGGTGTAGTCTCTGTTCCTGGCCTGCCCGTGGCCTTCCCTCTGGTGCGTGTTTGCCCGGGGGGGTGGGGGGGGGACAGGGTGAGCTCTCTAGTGGCTTTTTAAAATAAGGACACTAATCCTATGGGACCAGGGCCCCACCTTGATGATCTCATTTAACCTTGATGACTTTCTTATAAGCCAAATAGATGTATCTCCAAATACGGTCACATTAGGGGTTAAGGCTTCAAAATATGAATTTCTAAGAGGGACACAATTCAGTCCATAGCACAAAGTGAGAATGATCTCTCCTTTTAAAAAAAAAAATCTTTTAAACTTAATCTTTATTGTATTTTTTCCACTATCATTTAGTTCCCTTATATCCCCTTCCCCCAGCAATCACCACACTGTTGTCCACGTCCGTGAGTCTTTTTTCTGTTGTTCTCAATCCCTCCCCGCCCCTCTCAGCAGTCATCCTGCTCTCTATCTATTAGTTTCTCCCCATTTTCCTTGTTAGTTCCGTTTGTTCATTAGATTCTACATATGAATGAGATCATATGGTATTTGTTTTTGTCTGACTGGCTTATTTCACTTAGCATAATGTTCTCCAGGTCCATCTATACTGTTGCAAAGGGTAAATTTTTTTTCTTTTTTTGGCCTAGTAGTATTCCATGGGTAAATGTCCCATAGTTGCTGTATCTACTTATCTACTGATGGACACTTGGGCTGCTTCTGTATCTTGGTGATTGTAAATAACACTGCAATGAACATAGGGGTCTTCTTTTTTTTTTCGCACATTGCAAGCTCATTTTTAAAAATAAGCTAACTTGGGTAGGTGGATACACTATGCCTCCTCACACAACCAAAATTAAGGACAACGAAGATTTAGAAACAAGAAAACAACCAAAACTGATAGAAAATTGAACTGTACAGAAGTCTGACAACCATTCATCCAGACCGGTAAGAGGGACTGAGTCCTGGCAGGAAAAAGTGGAGGTTGGCGGACCCAAGCACACAGGCAGTGGCTGGTAGACCCCAGGCGTACAGGCGGCAGCTAGCGGACCCTGGGCACAGGGTGGCAATGGGCAGACCCAGTGAAGCCACACAAGGCAGCTGGCTGACCAGGCGGTCCCACATTCTCGCACAGATAATCCAGGTGAAAATCGGGAGCGAGACAGACCTCGCAACCCAGGGCCCCAGTGCCAGGAAATAAAACCTAAAAACACCAATTGAAAACACTTGTGGGGTTGAAGTGCCAGGACAGACTCCCAACCTCACAGGAGAGTTCGTTGCAGAGACTCATGGGGTCCTAGAACATACACAAGCCCACTCACATGGAAATCAGCACCTGAAGGGCCCAATTTGCTTGTGGAAAGTGGGGAAAGGGACTGAAATATGAGCGAGAGTGTGCGGAACAAGCGCCATTGTTCCCTCTCAGACCCCGCCCCCACACACAGCATCACAACCCAGCACCTGGGTTGCCTCACCCTGGGAAACACCTAAGGCTCTGCCCCTCACTACCTAACAGCTGGGACTAGACCAAAAAACAAAACAAAACAAAAAATGGCTCAAATGGGAGAACAGATCAAAGCCCCAGAGCCAATTCATCTAAGTGACCAAGAGATAGCCAACCTATCAGATGCACAGCTCAAAGCACTGGTAGCTAACCTATCAGATGCACAGTTCAAAGCACTGGTTATCAGGATGCTCACAGAATTGGTTGATTTTGGTCACAAATTAGATGAACAAATGAAGGCTACAATAAGTGAAATGAAGAAAAACACACAGGGAACCAATAGTGATGGGAGGAAAACTGGGACTCAAATCAATGGAGTGGACCAGAAAGAAGAAAGAAACATCCAAACAGGAAAGAATGAAGAAACAAAAACTCAAAAAAATGAGGAGAGGCTTAGGAACCTCCAGGACATCTTTAAACGTCCCAACATCCGAGTTATAGGGGTACCAGAAGGGGAAGAGGAAGAGCAACAAATGGAAAACTTATTTGAACAAATAACAAAGGAGAACTTCCCCAATCTGGCAAAGGAAATAGACTTCCAGGAAGTCCAGGAAGCTCAGAGAGTCCCAAAGAAGGTGGACCCAAGGAGGAACACACCAAGGCACATCATAATTTCATTAGCCAAGATTAAAATGAAGGAGAGAATTCTAGAAGCAGCAAGGGATAAGGGGACAGTCACCTACAAAGGAGTTCCCATCAGACTGTCAACCGATTTCTCAAAAGAGACCTTCAGGCAAGAAAGGGCTGGAAAGAAGTATTCCAAGTCATGAAAGGCAAGGACATCCATCCAAGATTGCTCTATCCAGCAAAGCTTTCATTTAGAATAGAAGGGAAGATAAAGTTCTTCTCAGATAAGGTCAAGTTAAAGGAGTTCATCATCACCAAGCCCTTATTATATGAAATGTTAAAGGGACTTATCTAAGAAAAAGAAGATAAAAAATAGGACAGTAAAAAGACAGCAAACTCACAGATATTAACAACCACACCTAAAACAAAAGCAAACTAAGCCAATATCTAGAACAGGAACAGAACCACAGAAATGGAGATCACATGGAGGATTATCAACAGGGGAGTGGGAGGAGGAGAGAGGGGGGAAAGGTACACAGAATAAGTAGCATAGACGGTGGGTAGAAAATAGACAGGGGGAGGGCAAGAATAGTGTGGGAAAAGTAGAAGCTAAAGAACTTATGACACATGGACATGAACTAAAGGGGGGGAATTGGGTGGGAGGGGTTGTGCAGGGTGGAGGGGAATGATGGGGGAGAAATGGAACAACTATAATAGCATAATCAATAAAATATATTTAAAAAAATAAGATAAGCTCACTTGGACTTCCCCTTCCAACTTGCCAAGCCAACTCTTTTCCACCGCTCCCCACCTCCAGGAAGGGCCCACATATCCGATTTTCTCCCTACTCCCTTCTTTCTGAGCCTCCTCTTCTCTAGCTCTGTGGCCCGGTGGGCCTTGGGCAGAGCAGCTGAGAGCATGGCCCCTGAATGGCCTGAATTCAGCCCCCAGCCCAGGCTATATTTAGTCTTGTGCCTCCAACACTGGACAAAGCCACTTTGCAAGATGTTAGTGGGGACAGAGTTGAGAGGCAGCTGCCCTTCCTGCCCCTTCCTCTTCCCGATATGGGTACCCTTCAGTTGCCCTGCTGGGGTTACAGGCATACTGTTCCCAGGGCCATGGGCTAAGACTTGGTGGGACTTGCATTCTATTTCTAGATTATGCACTGGGAAGTGAGTCCTGAACCTTCGGCCCCAGCCTGAATGGGGTCATCCTGGACCAGTTTTTTTTTCGTGCCCTCACCGTGAATCAGAATCATCTAGGGAGCTTTAAATCTGTGGACGCCCAAGCCCTACCCGAAACATACTTATTTAATTGGTCTTGGGTGAGGCCCTGGAATCCTTTTATTCTTTTTAAAAATCTCCCCAGGCGACTGCAGAGTGCAGCCAGCATGGCAAACCACTGTTCTAGATCCTTGCCACTCAGAGTGGTTCCTGCATCAGCAGCTCGGAGGGACAGGGGAGGCCCGTGAGAAATGCAAATTCTTAGGCCCCACCTCAGCCTGCTGGATCAGAATTTGCATTTTAACAAGATCCCCAGGGGATTCCAAATCAGGTTAAAGTTTGAGAGTCACTATTTTAGAACTTTCCACTATAGTGGCTAAGACTCCAGATCAGTGCTTCCAACTCGTTGGAGTAGCAAAGGGCTTCAGTCAGGCCGAAGCAGCAAGAGGTACCCATGCTTGCCCTGCCTGTCTGCTTTATGCTTAGGAGAAGATTCCGATTTTGTGAGAGGCTCCACCTCGCTCTCCCTAGTCCGCAGAGCGGACTCACTGTGGTATGTAGGTCCTTCCTTCTCTCCTCCGTGTGTCCTCACACTCATACATGCACACACACACACACACACACACACACACACACACACACACCAGATCTCAGTCTATACCCCCAAGGCAGACAGGCTCTCCACTACCCACAGGCCACACTCAGAGACTGGTTCAGGAATGTGTCTTGAGTCCTATAATGCAACGTCCAACTTTTGGTGCTCAGCTCTCATTTCCACCCAAGAACTGTCCACTTGCTCTGCTGACATCAGATAAAAGGCTCCCCATTTTCCTTCTAAGAAACCCCAAGAGTCCCCAGTCATCAGAAATTCTGTCTCACATCCAGCCTAAATTCTCAGGATCCACTTCACGGAGAGCATCCTATATGCAATTCTCGTCTTGCCTTTACTTAAAACTCTTCACTGGTTCTCCTCTGTCTATAAGACAAAATGTAAAGTCCTTAGAGGAACATCAAGGCCCTGCAGGATTGCAAAGACCTTGCCCACCCCTCCCGCCTCCCCACCCCCCATACAGAGCTTCACTTCCTGCCACTGCCCCTACTCCGCACCCAACACTAGAGCCAGCAAGTCCTGCAGGCTGCAGAGCCCACGGTGCTGCCTGGAGGCTGCTTCCCCTGCACCGGACCACTTGCATTTGCTGTTCCCAGCTGGAATGGCTTTCATCTCTTCTTTGCCCATCTCCCAGACATGCCCCTATTTATTCTTCATGTCTCAGATCAGATCACCTCCTCCAGGAAGCTTTCCTTAACCCTCCAGGCACAGTAAGTGTTCCTGTGGCTGTTTATAAGGCCCCTCTTCCAGCCCCTGTTAGCAATACATTCTGTCCATGTCTGTCTTCGCCACTAGTCGCTTCAAGGGGAGAGGCAGTCCTGTCCATCTCTGTAACTCCAGCACCTTAGCCGGGCACCTGGCAAGGAGTAGAATGACAATAGTTAACATGTACTGAGTGCTCATCCCATACTAGGCACCATACAAACTACTTTCCAGGTATTTTATCATGTATTAGTCACAACAACCCTACAAGACAGGTACTTTCACCATCCCCATTCCATGGATGCAGAATCCTAGGCTCAGAATGGCGAAGCCGCTCGCCCAGGGTCACACAGCAAAGGTGGCAGATGGGATCTGGACTCAGTCTGTCAGGCCCCAGGGCCCATGGTTTTCACCGCCGCCCTCTCCAGGGCTCATTAGATGGCTGATGGAATCAACTTAATGGCCCCTCAGTGGGCATTGCTAGAGTCACCTCTTCATCAGCACCTTCTTCTTCCTCAAGAAGATGAGCAGAAAGATGAGCAGTCTCATCTTTCCGTCTTCCTCATTCCCTTTGTCAGCAAGCATCCTTTGCAGGAGTCCCGCAACGATCATCCTGGTACAGCTGGCCTGCCATAGGCATTAGGCCATCATTCCCAGGCTTCTGCTTCAGTTGGAAGGATTTGGGGGGTCAGGCTGCTTGGGTCCAAGTCCTGGCTCCGCCACTTCCTACCTCTATGACCTTGGACATGCCACTTCACCTCTGGGAAACTCTGAGCAAGTGCTTCAACTCTCTAAACCTAGGCTTATATGTTGGGGTAGAAATGGTACCTGCTGCCCGGGACTGTTGGAGGGTTCAGTGGGCTCTCTGTGCGAAGGCCTGGCCTACAGCAACAGCCCAGCTCATGTTCACCGGTGAGCTGAGACCCAAGGGGAGTCCATGTTATTAGAGGAAGATGGTGTTCCTGGTTCAGACTTCTCTTCATCCTTCCAGAGAGCAAGAGATGTGGCTATTTGGTCACTGACCTAGATTTGGCCTCCTGAGTGGGAGAGGAGAACTTTGAGAATGATGGAGATTGTGTCCAAGAGATGGGCCAGAGGGCTGAGGGTTGAGGATGCAGGGAAGGTGGCAAGGGTGCCTGGGCCTGCGGGACCACCACAGGCTCCGTAGACTCTCCCCTGGGTGGCTGCCTGCCCTGATCTCTATCCACTCCCGCAGCACCACGGCACCCTACTAAAGCCTGGAGGTGACCCCTGCGTCCCAGACTCATGCCTTCCTTCTTGGCCCTGGGGCAGGGACTTCTTGGCACCATTCCCCAGAGGGCTGGTGGGGAGAGACAAGAAGACAGAGAGCAGGAAGAGGGGACCTTTGTCCAAGCCCCCAGTGACAACCCAGTCCTCGGGTCAAGGCCAGGCCGAGGAGCCAGTGAGAGCCCCCTCCCTTCGTCCTTCCCTGCCCCATGAGGAATGTGTCCTCTGAGGCTCACCAGCTTGGTGGTGGACTTCAGCTCACAGAGGGGGCTGTGTCCTGCCACCCATCCCCTCTGAAGCCACCATTGTCCGGCTGGGGGTAGGGGCTCGGGGACAGGCTGGGAACATGTCTCAAAGGCCTAATGTTCTCAGAGGTGGAGTGGCTGAGGGGCCCCCCAGAAGCACTGGCCACAGGACACCTGGCTCTTCTCTGCCTCCCTGCATGGAGCCCCGGTTGGGTTGGCTGGAGAGAAGGCATCCCAGGAAGTAGGACAGTCATCAGTGCATCCTCTGCATTCGCCTGCCCGTGCTGAGCTATTCCCTAAGCCTGGCAGATAGGCTTGAGAGGATTCAAAACAAGCAAGCAAGCAAGCAAAGCTGCAGGTGGATACAACACGGAAGTTGGTTTTGTAAGGTCTCACTGAGGGCCAGCCACCGTGCTGTGGGTTTCATAGCCATCACACCCACCCGGCGGGAGCCGCGGTCATCGTCGTCCCTACACTGCAGATAGGCAATGAGCTGACCTGCCCGACGAGACAAGGCAGTAAGGGGCAGAGCCTGATGAACCCAATACGGTCAGTCGCAGAGAGCTCGTGTCTGCAACAACTACGTGAACCAGACGGGAGAGCACTCATGGGGCAGTGCAATAGGGAAGGTGGACGACACCCATGTGCACCCAGAGCCTTCCAGGTACCTTCCAGGTACCTCCAGGACCCCACAGGTCTCCCAGTCACTGTTTGAAATCTGCTCCCAGGATCCTGCCCTCAGTGGAGTCTCCAACCCACTGCTTTGATTGTTTTGGTGGGGGGCCGGCTGGGTCAAAGCGCAGTGGGCTCATCTGCCCACCCGTAGCACTTTACTGCAGCTCCGCCGGCTTCCACCAGAGCCTCCTCCAAGCTGGGTGGAAAGTGCTAGTGCATTTTTCCCCTGGGGCACAAGGCCAGCAGTGCTGGAGGAAATAAAGGCCCTGAAAAGAAAGCACAAGATGTCACTGATGGTTTTGATAAAAGCACCAGGACTCCCTCATGGAACCACACGTGGTCCTTTTCAAAGCAATCTTCCTTAGCAACCCCTCACATTTTGTGAAAATCCTACCATGGGCCAGCTTTAGAACTAGCAGCTCAGGCCTCGGCTCTCCTGGACAAAGGCAAAGCTTCCTGCCTGTGAGGGGTGAACTTGAGTCTAGGGGACAGCCAGCAGTCACCTGAGTCCAGTGTGGTGAGCGAGAGATGCTCCCTCCATCTGGGCAGGCGGGCATCATTCAGCACGCAGCCGTAAACCAGGCGCTTACCCGGGCTGCAGCACCAGGCTGGGTGGCAGTGGGGCTGGCCCAAAGATGAACAAGGGATCCAGGACACTCGTCATTTCGTCATTTGGTGGGGAGGAAAAACATGATCCCTGAGGAGTCCAGGCTATGTGGACCACACATGTGGGACCTCCTGCAGGGCAGGCCTTCTCCGTTTAGGGAGCTCTAGGACAGGGTGAAGAGTAGAGGGATCACCCTGAGGTTCAAAAACCAAGTACACCCCAGAGATTATCTCCAGGGCGTGGGGAGTGGGTTTTAAAATCAAGATGGCTTCCTGGAAGAGGCAGGCTTTGCTCTGGGCTTAAAAAGGTGAGTAGGATTTGAACAGAGTTAAATAGGAAGGGGATTTCAGGTAGAGGGGACATGCTGGTTGGCATTATTTTGGTTAAAATAAATCAATAAGTTGCCCTGGCTGGTGTAGCTCAGTGGATTGAGCGCGGGCCTGGGAACCAAAGGATCGAGGTTCAATTCCCAGTCAGGGCACATGCCTGGGTTGCAGGCCAGTTCCTGGCAGGGGATGCATGAGAGGCAACCATACATTGATATTTCTCTCCCTCTCTCCTTCCCTTCCCCTCTAAAGATAAAATAAATAAAATCTTTTAAAATAAATACATAAGTAAGTAAGAAAAACAAACCCTAGCCTAGAATAGTTATTGCTGGAGGGTGGGTGTTACTCTACAGCCACATTTAAAGTTCTGGCTGAGAAGTTCGACCTGTTTGCATCCAGTCTCAGCCATTACTACCTGTGTGGCTTTGGGCAAGTTACTTAATCTCTCCTGACCTCAGTTGTGTCATCTAAAAAATGAAGATAATAATAGTGGCTTCCTCATAATATTATTTGAGCACGAAACAAGATGAGTTCTGAGAAGCAGACGCTCAGGGATTGGCCTGTGGGAAGGGCCCAGCCGAGGTCAGTTCACATAACAACGGCACCAGCTGCTTAAGAGACTCCTAAAAAGACTGGAAAAATGAGTTCTCAAAAAAGGGTCCCCAAACTACTGTGAGTCACGGGAAGCATGCGACAGGCCCCTTGTCCTGCTCCCCAACAGGGCTGCTGAGAAAGGGGTTCCATCCTCAGCACACGGTCTCCAAGGGCACTCCGAAGCAGTCAACCCCCCCCCCCCCCGCCTCTCTCTACCCCTGACACCAAAGCAGCAGCCCTGCCTTAGATCCTTCTTTTTACCAAAGCTGCGCTGCCTTTCCCTCTGCCTACAACAGCAGTCCCCAACCTTTTTGGCACCAGGGACCGGTTTCACTCAAAGACAATATTTCCATGGACAGGGCGGCGGGGAGGGTACCAGTCTGCAGTCCGGGGGTTGGGGACCCCTGGCCTAGCACATCCTTTCTCCCTTCTCTCATGGTTAAATCCTAGACATGCTTTAAGGTCCAACCAGACATCTCCTCCTCCCTGGAGCCCTCCCAGACTCAGTTCCCCATCAGGGACCATGGCTCGCTTGTAGCTGTGCCCTTCTATAGCTGGCTACGAACATGGTTGAAAGCTGGGGCCGTACTCAGCCGCTGCCCAGGACTGTTGTGGAGCACTCTGGGGGCAGAGGTCGCTGCTGGGAGAGGCTCGACCCCACAGCCTCCTGGAATGGAGCAGGAGGGGGCTCCAGAAACCTCCACAGAGCCTGGCATGGATGCCAACTACCCGGATAGAGCCCAGGCGGCTGCTGGCACAGCTCCTCTGCCGGAGATGAGGGTGAGACAAACAGCAATTAGCCAGGCACAGGCTGGGCTCTCAAGGCTAATTACCAATTAGATGGGGCTGAGCGATTAGCGACATGAAAGACACAGTCAGCAAATAATCACTGGTGTGGCGAAGGGGAAGGTGGGGGTAGGAAGCGGGGGTCTGTTTCTGCTAACAGGCCTGGCCTCCTAACAGTTAGCCCAGTCCTGTTGGGGGAAAGGGTTTCCAGCAATGGAGGGGCTGACCTCCTAGGGGGACTTGAGCAGATTTGCCGCCTTCTTTTTGATTCCCAGAATCATCTTCAGAGTGGGACTCCCAGCCTCCGTTTCTAGGTGGCGTCAGGGTGGCGTCAGGGCGGTGGCAGGGTGGTCGGTGGTGAGAGCTACGTCGCCCTTAGCCAGGTGAGCCCAGAGGACCTGGGAGCAGCACAGAGCCTGCACCCAAGGCGATGCCTTTGTGTCTGGAGCCTTGCCTGGCATGGCCAGGCAGAGGGAGGGTGGGGGAGGGGGCTGAGAGCTTCCTTCCTCCCGTCTCTTGGCTCAGCACTTCTTCACTCTCTCAGTCTCCTCTGTCGCCCTCTCCCTCCCCTCCCTCTGCTCATTTGCTCTTTTTCTTTCTTTCCCCCTCCTTCTCATCCCCCCCCCATCTCTCCATGGCTCACCTCTTGGGCTTTCTGTCTCTTTCTCTGTGTCTGAGGGCCTCTCCCTCCCTCCCTGAACTCCGCACAGCCCACTGCCCCTGCTTCACTTAAGATGGGGCCTCCACCCTCGCAGGAAGAATTGAAGTTGGACAGATACAATGACTTCCTGACATCCAAGGCCAGGCCACTCTAGGGTGAGCTGTCCCTGGGTGGGAGAGACTGGGTATGGGGACTGGGCCTCTCACTTTAGACATCTTGGGGTGGGGGCAGTGGGGAGCAGTGATTTGGGTGAATGATCCTGCAAGGAGACTGGATGGTAGGGCCCCCCATCGTACAGATTCGGGGCCAAAATCAAGTTCAACCCTGAGTGTGGTTACTCGACTACCTCCTAGCCATTCACTCCTCTCCAGTCCCTGTTCTGCTTGGAGCCCGGCAGGCCCTGCTGGGCCAAGAGCTGCTGGTCAACCTGCTGAAATGGCTGGTGACCAAAGGGGCCCACCTCACAAGCCCGGATGGTGGTGGTGGTGATGGTGGTGATGTGTGCACTCTGTGCATGTGCACATGCGAGTGAATGTGTTTTGGGGAGTTGGGCATGCGCAGACCAGTACAACCCGTCTTGGCCCCTGTCGTGGGGTCTGCCTTGTGGAGCCCACCCTCTGGGGCCCAAGGAGACAAGAAGGAAAGAACGCTGCTCTGCCAGAGAAGGGGTGGGCGAGGGATTTGGTGAGGAAAGAGAATTCACTGAGGAAAGACTTTGCGTAAGGCCAAGTGCTCAGTGAGGGGAAGAGAATTTCCTTAAGGGGAGAGGGCTCAGATCTGGAAACTAGCTTAGGAATGCAGACCTGGCCAGAACACCTGGTTTGCACATCTCTGCTAATCCCGGCAGCCCCCACCCCTAGCACAGTTCACACAGGACATCAAAGCATCCTGGGCTCTCATTCCAGTGTGGGTGGGGCTCCAGGGACTGCCCTTGCCCCCAGGGACAGGTGCCACATCCCTGCTTCCCTTTGCTGTGGCTGTGTCCGGAGCCTCCTCCCCTCCTTCCCCGGAAGGCAGGGAGATTCTGCCTCAGGAGCTCCAGGCAGGAAAGAACAGAGCATCTGCTGGCAGGAATTCAGAAAGAGGAGAGGAGGGGCTGCCCTCCATTCTGCTGGGCTGTCCTGAGGGCAGGTGTGTGCTGGGCAGCACCGGGAAGGTGTGGCCCTTACAAGGATGGCTGTGTCTGGCTCTGCGCTCAGTCGCTCAAGTCGTGTGTGCCAGCCCCTTCCTCCAACAAGCGGGCTGGCGGTTTTCCCTGAGTCCCTGCCGCTGTGGTCAGGAAGCTGGTGACTGGCCCGGCGGTCGACCTCTCTGGGCTCTGAACTCACCCCTCAGCTATGCCCCCCAGACAATGGGGCTTTTTCTGCACAAGATGGGCATGGGGGACCCTGTCATGGACTTGTGACCTGAGGGACAGGGCTGCCCCCGGGGTACCTCCCAGCCTTGGTCACACTCGTGGGCACTGTCTGGCCTTGAGCCAGGGTAGACCGAAGAGGAGAGGCCCTCCTTTGGGCCTGTCTCAGGAAGGCTCCTTGGGGAAGGGCTCGGCGCTGCCCCAGCTCCCTGATACACCCATGGCTGGGTTCTGGTGGGCATGGATTGGGCTCCCACTGATGCAGTCGGGAGCCCTTGGAGTGACCTGTGGCCAAGAGTGCCAACACTCAAGTGCCATCTGAGTCAGCACTAAATGCAGGGCTGAGGGATTCAGCTAGAGAAAGAGTCAAATCCAGGTCTGCTGGGAGACAGGCTTCCCTGCCCTTAGGGAGCCCTAGTCTGGGGGGGGGGGGTTGTTATAACTCCAGCCAGGCAGCTAATCCAATGAGAGGCTCAGCCCCACCCCCTCCCTTGCTAAATCCTCTCCTGCTGTCAGGACCCCAACTCCTCATGGAGGGAAGGGTCTGTCTGACCTGGGGTACCCCCCCCCATACAAAACAGGGACGCAGGCAAAGGCAACCTAAGGAGGAAAATGTGGGTGAAGAGCCTTTGAGAGCAGAAGGAACACTCTCGAGAAAAGGGCACATCCCATGGAGAAGACCAGGAGGGCGTGCCCCAGGCCCGGGTAGGGGTGAAGCTGGGCGGGGAACTCAAGCAGGAATGGTTTAGACCTGGGGGATACCTGGTGGGGGCTCATTTGAGGATGCAAGGAAGAGCTGCTGGGGTGATTCCCTTCCCGCCATCAGGGGCACCCCAAAGACTGCCACAGAGAGGCCAGTCTCAGCTCCAATATAGCACAGGACGTGGGGAGGAAAGGCACAAGATTTTAACCCAGGTTTCCGACACTCTGGCCCAAAGCCTTTTCACGTCCTCTTCCCCCTTCCCTAGCAGCCCACACCTTGCGCGCCCCCGGAGAGATCAGTGGGGGGCAGGAAGCGAGGTTCCAGGGCTCCGAGCCCTAGGCCGGCCGGACAGCTGTTCTGCGCAGCTGTTGGGGGCTCTGGGGGCTGCGGCGGATTTGATTTGATTCAGGCCCCAAAATAGCCTTCGTAGCAGGAAGCGGCCCCCTCCCCCAGCCCCTCCAGGATTCTACATCCGGGGGCTGAATTGACACCTTAGAGGTTCTGCCCCCTCCCCTCCCCGCCCCACGCGCACTCACCCCCTTGTCCCCGGAGACCCATTCCATTTTTTCCTGCTTTAGGCCGCAGCCATTCTCCTGGCACCTCCCCTCTGTCCAACTCATCTCCACACTCCCTTCCTCCAGGAAGCCTGCCCTGGTCGCCCCCTCCCCCGTAGTGCCTACAACCGCTCTTTGCCCACACACGATCCCCAGCCCTTCCCCCATCCCAGCCTTGCTTGGACGGGACGTGGGGGGGGGCGGGGGGGGCGCGCCACGGGGGAGTCTAGGGCTGGGGGCCTGTGGCCCGGCACGGGCGGGCTGCGTAGGGCACACAAAGACGCGGGCTGCCCTGGCCTTTGATGAGTAATCGCTGTTCCCTGGAGCCACGATTCCACTCGGCTGCCTCGGCCCCCTGCCCCCACCCCCCTCCAACTCCTCAAATAAGACTCGTTTTTGTTCTGAGGACACAATGCGAGAAAATGTCACCCAGGGGGCGTGCCCCCTGGCCTCAGCCCTGACAACCGGAGCTCTTAATCACCCGGCCTTCTTCCTCCTCAGCTTCCCTCTCCAGCAGCTGGCTGAGCTGGGGGAGGGGGTGAGAGGAGGGCTAGGGGGACAGTTACCACCTTCGTGGGTTGATACTTCTTCCAGCTGGAAGTGTAAGGCTTTTGCCTTTGCTCCTCTCCTGGATACAGCCCCTGTACCAGCCTCTCACTAAGGCCTAGGCCTCTGCTCCCTCCATCAAAACCCACCAGGGTTCCTAAGGCAGGAGAAATGGAGAGAAGCCTCCAAAATACACCAAAAGCTCAAAAGAGGGCCGAAGCAGAGGACCACGCTGGGGCTTTGATAAGTGCTACAAAGAAACCAAGAATAGGGCAGAAAGTGATGGGGATGAGGGACAGACGTCCTCTCTCCAGTGAGGCTCCAATGGGAACCTTCCATGCAAAGGCCCTGTGGCCTGTGGTAGTGCTAAAGAGTGCTTTGGAAGGGCAAACCCTCACCCTCCGTTATCTCCTGCATAATCCTCTTCACCTGCCCACAAAGAAATGCAGTATAGCCCTGGCTGCTGTGGCTCAGTGGATTGACCACCCACCTGTGAACCGAAGGGTTGCTGGTTCGATTCCCAGTCAGGGCACATGCCTAGGTTGTAGGCCAGGTCCCCAGTTGGAGGCACGTGAGGGGCAACCACACACTGATGTTTCTCTCCCTCTTTCTCCCTCCCTTCCCCTCTCTAAAAATAAATAAATGAAATCATAAAAAAAGAGAAATAGTTTAAATAAGAGCAGGGTGCTTGCTATGCACTCAGCTTCTAGACGAGTTCCCTGCCCCTCCTCCCTTCCAACCAAACGACTGCCCCAAACCCTTCTATATAGGAATTCTGGAACCTTCGCTACTCAGGCATTTCAGTACTCAGGTCTTTTTGTCTCTTGCTCATCTTACACACTAGCCAGTGGACCACTCTCCTTCCAAAACCTAGGCCCACCTGTCCACTTTCTCTGTCTCCACTGCCACTGCTCCAGCTGACACCATCCCTCATCTGTGCCGCTTCGGCAGCCTCTGTCTGGCCCCCCAGCTCCCCTTTGTCCCCTATGGTGCATTCTCCAGAGAGAAGACGCAGCCATCTTTACAACATGAAAATCACATCATGTCACTCCCTTGCTTAAAAACCTCCAAAGACTTCTCATTGCTTTCAAAATGAAACTTAAATTCTTCTCTAAGTAAAAGTAAGTAAAAGTAATCTGTGGGTGCTCACTGTGTGTGAGGAGAGACAAAAAAAAAAAACCAAAAAAAAAAACCCAGCCAGATGATGACACAGACGAGTATGATGATACTGCATCACTCTGAGGAGTATGAGCGAATCAATTACACTGGTGTATGTGAGATCCAGTAAAGAAAAAAAATCCTGATTTCTTATTTTGGTCCCCAAGATCCTGGCTTGTCTGGCCTCTCCCACCTTTCCCACCTCATCTCCTACCACTCTTGTCCTGCCTTTGCTCAATGGGCTCCAGCAGAGAAAAAGGGAAGATTTCAATTCAGCGTGCAAAGACCATTTCCCAGACCATTCATATATTTATTCATTCAAACTTGTGTATTGAATCAAGCATTGACTAGAAGTGGAGATACATCGCTAAATAGGGGCTTACAGCCTAGTGGGGATGGCAGACAGATAACAGAGGCGTAAGAAGTGTGATGGGAACCCTGCCTGGGATACTCGGGAAAGGCTTCACAGCCTTGAGCTCCAGGACGAGTCCAAGTTAACCAAGCAAAATCAGGGTCAAAATCCTTGGCTGAGGGGACTATGTTTGCCAAGGCAATAAAGGCCAGAAGAACATGGGCTTATCAGGGAGTGGGGAGAAGTGTGGTATGGATGGATCAAGGAGCTAGGAAATGAACTTGGGCTGGAAAGCAAGGGCCTGACCATGAATGGACTTGGAAGACTCATTAGAGCTTTGGATTTATCTTTAGGCCATAAGGCTTCTGCCAAGATTTTAAAGCAGAGATGTGCATAATCAGATTTGTGTTTTAGAAAGAGCTCTTTGGCAGCAGCACAGATAGATGATAGATTAGAGAGAGGACAGACTGGAGTCAGAGAGACCAACTGGTTCCGGAAAGAAATAATGCAGGCCTGAACCAGGACAGGAGTGGAGAGAGAGCGTGAGACGCAAGCCTGTCTGGACGTTTTGGCCACGTGGACACGGGAAAGGGAAGTGTGAGGAGAGAGGGGTTGATGTTGATACCTAGACTTCAGGCTTGGGTGAGTGGGAGGGTGGTGGGGCCATTCCTGAGATGGATGGCCCAAAAGGCAGACCAGCCTGGAGTGGGGGAGGAGGGCCTGGCCTGGGGTATGTCAGGGTGCAGGTGCCTTGGAGTCCCCAGGCAGAGAGGTCTGGTTGAGACTGGGAATGCTGTCTGTGCATGGGCATGGATTATGGAAAGAAAGAGAGTCAGGGATCTGGACAGAGATCCCCACCCACTCTCCCAAAGGCTCTGCCTCCCCTGCCACCTTGTCCCCCAGAGAAATGTTTCTGAATTGGGGATAGGGGAGGAGTAAGTAGGGGCAGAAAACTTCCCAGTGGGAAGGACTGAAAAAACAGGCAAGGACGATGCTAGGAACCAGGGGATGCAGGGTCCTCGTGGTGATGGGATCCTTGCTTTACCTGTAGCAGCGAGCCTCAGAAACCATCTTACAGATGGGGAAACCGAGGGTCAGGTGGGGAGAGTGGCCTGGCCAAAACTGCCCCCTAAGTTGCTCACGCTCTGGGTTGGGCAGGTGAGTATAGACTTGCTTTAGATTTATGCACCATCTGCCTATATCCGTGGGAACTGTCACCCACTCCCCACCACCACCGTGTGTGATAGAGAAGGAGACAGCTCAGCGTCAAAGGGAAGGTGTTTGGGGAGACCTGGACATAGCCCGACACTCTCCCTTCCCACCTACTGAATGTTCCCTCTCCCTAGAGAGCACCACCCTACAGTCCACTTGAGGACACTGGCTCCTCCTAGCGGTCATAAGGAGTATTGCTCTTGCTCCCAAATCGGCTTAGAGTCCAAGAACCTGGAGCATAGGACCTCAGTTCCCTCTTGCCAACCTCCAAAATGGGCCCAATTCCAGTTACCCTGACAAACCCTCCACCTGCTTGTGCGGGAGATATTTGCTCTCGCCATCGCTGAGGCCTGACCCCAACGAGATACCCTCTTCTCCAGGCCAGACCCCTGGGAATGACAGATGTGTTTCTATGGCTTATGATGAGGGTGGGGTCCACCTCCCACCCTCTCATACTCAAATGCCCTTCATCAGACTAAGAGCTCCTTGAGGGCAAGAGTCATGCTGACGTTACTTTGTCTCCTTAGGGTCTGACACAGCACCCTGCGTGTATGTGCCGGGTGCTCAGTGAACATCTGTAGGGACTGACAACCCCTCACCCCTTGGCCATCCTGGGAGCTCAGTGGTCCCTTCCCCCAACCCACACACTCCCAGGATGGCGGGGGGTCTACACTCCTTGAACCGCCCATCATGAAGTCCTCCTTTTTTAGGAAAAAAAACCCAGATTACTCTGTGTGGCTGGTGCCAGGTCCTCCCGGGTTTCTGCTGAGACGAAGGAGCACCACGCAGAACCACCTGCAGATTTCTGTTGGGGTCTCCCTAGCCCCCATCCCTCCTGCTGCCTCCTCACCGTCTCCTTCCCTGCCCCTCCACTGCTTCTCGGAGGGCAGAGGTGAGTCAGAGCCCTCCTCGGGGCTTCCCCAGCACGTCCCAGAGACCATCCGTTCCTTTTTCCACGTGGTCTTTTCGAAGCTGAAGGGTTTTGCTTACTCTTCAATCCCGAAGCAGGGGAGTTGGTATAATTTTCATGCCTTTTCCATTCTTTTTTTATGTGAAGAGTTAGTGGTGTGTGGTGTCTGTTGGGAGGTCAGTGACGTGGGCTGTGAAAGAATTCACACAGAGCAGAAAGTGCAGAGAGCAAAGTTTTTACTTTTACTTTCCCAAGGGAGGGAAAGGGCTGGGTGTGGAGAAATGCACCAGCCCCAGGGGTCAAGGCTTCGGGCTTCTATCAGGTGACAGGGCGGTTGTGGAGCAGGGTGTGTGTTTCAGCTCGGCTGCAGCTTGTTTTGATGGTATCCTTGGGTGCAGGATCCTGTCTGGGCGGGTCTGGTGTGTCCTGTTTTGTGGGTTCGTGGAGCCTCTGCACCTTCAGGGCGCTTCCAGTAATTTTCTAGTCTTGAGGATAAAGGTCATAAAACAATTAGGGTCGGTCATGCTTTATGGGGTCCAGGCAGCTCTGGGAAAGAGTTCATGAAAAGGGGGCTTATGTCCTATTAGCATCAAATTAGGGTGAAATGTTTCCCTCACTCCTGGCAGTGGCTGCAGTTCTGAGGAAGCAAGATGACCAGGCTCCTGCGTGAGGAGCGTGTGGGTCCCCAGGCTGTCATTGTAACAGCAAGTCTGGAGGGGCCTTTGTGCACCACTTTGAACTTGAGAGGTGTGTTCAGACATCCCCACTTAGCAGTGGAGAAAACCGAAGCAAATGCGTTGTTGAAAGTCACGGAGTTGGCAAGAGTGACAAAGCTGGGACTTAACACGGACCTCCTGATTCTCAAGTTCAGTGCTTTCTCCTACAACAGAAGTGCCCCCTTTACATGATCCATGACCTTTCAGAGACAGGTTTGGTGACCTGGAGAGAATGGGTTCACGGGACTGACTCAGACACAAGGCCCATCCCTCCTTCCCAACCTCCATTTCAAAAAATTCTGCTGTGTATGTGTCACATCTCCGAAGTCCAGGAGATCCTGGAAGGCAAGAACCATGCTTTTGTCACGTGTGTCTGAGCATTCTACCAGCACTGTGCTGGGTACAGAGCCACTGGGCCATAGCTGTGTTGAAGGAAGAGGGGAGCCAACACGTGAATGGCTGGTCTTCCTAGGTCACTGCCAAGGTGGCCCCTGTGGACTCAACCACAGGCTTGAGGCCCTGGGATGCTCAGGACGGTGTCTCCTCCACCGTGTGTGTTGGGTGGCAGGGGGAGGGGGACAAGGAGTACAATTACCAAAGAGGAGTGGACTTACAGAGGCCACGGCCATACCACTGCCAGAAACACAGCCAAAGCAAGGGGCGGGCGGACAAGGAAAAAACACTCCAACTTCTCTCCCATCCCATCTTCTACCAGTGCCTCCCATGGAAGGACCTGGCGAGTGAACCGGGTTGAAGCAGGTTAACAGGATGGGGCTCTCTGCCTACCAGGCAGGACAGAAAATGGACCTGGGGACTGGGGGTTCAACCAAGATGGACCAGCACATTCATATACACTGAGTATTGCCAGGGTCTAACACAGCGCCTGATAACAGGGGGCACTCGAGAAATACTTACTAAATGAATACGAAGAATAAACTAGATTCCAAGGTCCACCCCGGCACTCCTGCTACCGGTCCCCACTTGTCACCTCTTTCTGTTGTATTCTGTTGTCGTAAGTCACCTGCAAATCCTCGCCCCCACCCCCTAGAAGCTGTCTGAGGTATGACTTTTCCAGGCCTGGCCAAGTAGCTAGTTCCTGCTGGAGAGGATCACACAGCTGCCCCGAGTCACTTGGTGTTTATGCTCGCGAACCTCACAGGGGCTGGACTCCGCTCAGCAGTCCTGCTGGGTTTCTCTGGGGGTCTTGCTTCCACTCCACAAAACACCTCGAGCCTCCTCACAGTCCCTCAAACTCCCGCCCCTCCTCCTCTGCCCTCCTCTGCCCTGAGGCCCTTAGCATCTACTTAACTGAGGAGCCTCAACAGGACTCCGCCCTCCGCACCACGGAACCCTGACCCCTCCTGCGGGTGCACCACCCCTTCCTCCGCCTCCCCGCTCGCACGGCAGTGCCTCCACTTTCGCTCAAAGCCCCCACCTTTCCGAAGGCTCTGCCCCTGCAGTGGACCGCCTCCCCACCTCCCCACCTCCAGTGGTCCAGATCGCCCCCAGCAGTCTGCGGACAGGACGGGTGTCTCCCCTCTTTTCCCACATCGTCGGTCCTTCAGCTGCCACCTCGTTTCTCTTCCACCCGTCCCCAGCGAACCGCTGACACCCTCGATTCCCACTTCCTTCACTTCCTCGTCCCCTTTTCTTCCCCCAAGCTTCCGAAGACAATTGAAACGCAGGAAAATTCTCACAAGAGAATGTAAAGTGAAAAATGGCAGGATACAAAGCTGCAGGTTGCCTGATTCAGATTATTTATGCATTAAAAACGAAGGAAAGACCTAATTTGATTATTCCTGAATGCTGGGTAGAGGTGACTTTTATTTGCTTCCACAGGCTTTTCTTTTTTCCTATTTTCTGCAGGGAACACACTTTACATCTTTTTTTACAATCCAAAATTAAATGTTATACAAAGGAAATATTCCTTTAGCTAAAAGTCCGTTGTGTTTCACCTAAGAAGAATATATGTCTTCTCATGCAACTAATCGTCAATGTCATCCTCTGGGATTATTCGTCAGCAGCTGGGGGGGGGGCGGGAAATTTTGTCAAATAGTCTTGTGCATGCTTTCTCCTTTGGATCCTTTTTCTTCTTCCTTTAACTTTTATTTGTAGTCTAAAATATATATGTACGTAGTTACAGAACTCGAAGAGCCCCAGAAGACTTCTGAAGACACAGAGCAGTCCCCGCCCCGGCTCTCTTCACCCCAGTTCCGGGCCCCAGAGACCGACCCTTCCAATTCTTCCATCTGTTGCTGTTAGTGTTTCCCTCCGTGTTTCCAAACCAGGTGCTGACACACCACTCACTGGGTTTTCAGCTGTAAGTACTACGTGCTGTCTTCCTGCTGTGGAAGGTGGAGATTCAGCTCGGACACGTACGCCTCCTCTCTCCTCTCCCTCGTCTTCCCTGTAGAGCTGCTGGCTCATAGTCTGTGCGATCGTTCGGCGCTTACACTGTTACGACTATGGAACTATTGTTGGCAGCTGAGCCGATGTTGTACCCTGTGATGTCATTTCCTATCTTGAATAACTTCATTTCTCCTGGAATTACACTGGTCTCTTTAAAAAAAAATTTTTTTTTTTGCTTAGTTTTCTATGTACGTATTGCTAGTTAATTCCCACCTATATCTGACAGAAATTAAAATCTTCTCTCAGTATTTTTTAAAAATTTTATTTATTTATTTTTAGAGAGACGGGAAGGGAGGGAGAAAGAGAGGGAGAGAAACATCAATGTGTGGTTGCCTCTCAAGGGTCCCCAGTAGGGAACCAGCCTGCAACCCAGGCATGTGCCCTGACTGGGAATCGAACTGGTGACCCTCTGGTTCGCAGGCTGGTGCTCAAGCCACTGAGCCACACCAGGCACAGCTTCTCTCAGTATTTTCAAATCACATTTGTTTTTCTTTGCAGCACCCTTGTTGAGCCCCTGCTTCCTCCTGCTCCCATCTGGTCTGGGTGCTTTCGGGGCTCCCACAAACTCCTTTGACCATTATTCTAGAGATCCCTTCTCCCTCTCATAGTAGGACCTCCGATTGCCTGAATACTATGCCTTATCTTTTCTTCTTCTTCTTCTTCTTTTTCCCCTGCAGCTTATCCTTAAGCAGCTTCCCGAGAAATGGCCCATGGGAGGCAAAGTGTTTGAGACCTTGTATTCTGAAAATGTCTTGATTCCAGCATCTCGCATGCTCAATTGTCTGGGTATAGAATCCTAGGTAGCAAATCAGGTTCTGCTAGAATTCGAAAGCATTGCCCGTTGTACTTTGAGTTCCAGTGGGGCTGGTGAGATGTCCGTGCCATTCCGATTCCCGTTCTTTTCTCTCCGGGAAGCATTGAGAATCTTCTTTTGTCCTTGTTCTGAAAGTTCATGATGATGTCTTCATGGTATCAGTCCTTTTCATTCCTTGTGCTCTCCTTGGTGCCATATTTTGGGTTGAAACCCATGTCCTTCAGTTCATTGTTATTTATTTAATCACACCTTCCTCCTCTGTGTGCTCTGTTTTCATTTCTGCAACTCCTATTAGTAGGATGTCAGACCCGAATTGTTCTCTGATCCTTTCTCTCCTCTTGTTCCTCTCTTTATCCTTTTGTTTTATTTTCTGGGAGTAATTTTATCTCTCATTCCCTCTGCTGAATGTTTTATTTTAAATTTTATCTCAAAATGTTAATCTCCAAGACCTATTTTGCATTTTCGATAGTTCATTCAATAAATACTTATAGTGAATCTGCTGTATGCCAGGTACTGTTCTAGGTGGTAGGGTAGGTGATAAGGATACAGCAGTGAATAAAGACAAAAAAAAAATCTCTGCTTTCAGGAGCTTATCCTCTACTTCCTTTTTTTAAAAATCAACTTTACTCAGGTGTAGTTTACCTGGAATTAAATTAGATGCACATTTAAACAAAATTTGATACTTTATTATACCCATGTAACAACCACCGCAATCAAGATAAAGAAAATTCTTTCCCCAGACTGTGTGGCTCAGTTGGTTGGAGTGTTGTCCTATAAACTGAAAGGCTGTGGGTTCGATTCCGAGTCAGGGCACATACCTACATTGCAGTTTCAATCCCGGTCGGTGCACATACAGGACGCAACCGATGTTTCTCTCTCACATCATGATCTCTCTCTCTCTCCCCCCACTTCCTCTCACTCTAAAAATAAATAAGCATGTCCTTGAGTGCGGATTAAAAAGATATATAGAAAATTCCTATCACCCCCAAAATTCTTTTGAGCCCCTTTGCTGTCCATCACCACCTTATCCTGGCCCCAAGTACCCTCCAATCTGCCTTCTGACATACAGATCAGATTTGTCTTTTCTCAAGTTTCATTTAAATAGAATCTCAGAACTTTCCCTCTCTGTGCCTGGCTTCTTTCACTCAGAATATTGGCTTTCAGATTCCTTCATATTGCTGCTATGTCAGTAATTTCTTCTCGTTGCCGAATAGTATTCCATTGCCCACCACAGGCTCCCACCCATTCACCTCCTGACAGACATTTGGGTGCCTTCCAACTTGGGGTTATTAGGAAGAAATCTGATATGAACATTTGTATACAAGTCTTTGCATGGACATAGGTTTTTATTTTTCTGGGATAAATATCCAGGAATGAAGTTGCTGAATTGTATAGTAAATATGAGTTCAATTTTATAAGAAACTGCCAAACAGTTTTCCGAAGTGGTCATGCCATTTTCCAGCAGTTTCGGCTACTCCGCATTCCCACCGCGCGTTGGTATTGTTAGTCTTTCCATTTCCATCATTGTGGTGGGTTTCCAGTGGTATCTCATTGTGGCTTTCATCGGCATTCCCTTGCTGACTAATGAAATTTTTTTAAAGATTTTGTTTATTTATTTTTAGAGGGAGGGGAAAGGAGGAAGAAAGAGAGGGAGAGAAACATCCATATGTGAGAGAGGAACAGATTGGTTGACTCTCGCACGCCCCCAAGCAGGGGACCTGGCCCACAACCCAGTCATGTGCCCTGATGGGAATCGAACCACCAACCGTTTTGGTTTGCAGGATAATGCCCAACCCACTGAGACACACCTGTCAGGGCTCAATTGACTAATGATATTGAGCATCTTCTCATGTGTGTTAGCCATTCTTTGATGAAGTATCTATTCAAATCTATTGTCTATTTAAATTTTTAAAATTAAGTTTGTATTCTTATTATTGAGTTGCAAGTTTTCTGTATGTACTGAATACAAGTTCTTTATCGTATAAATATATTGCAAATATTTTTTCCCATGTTGAGGGAGAATTATTTTTCTTAACCATGTTTTTTTTACAAATTTTTTAAAAAGATATTATTTATTTATCTTTAGAGGAGAAGGGAAGGAGAGAGGGAGAGAAATATCAATGTGTGGTTGCCCCTCTTGTGTCCCCTGCTGGGAACTGGCCTGCAACCCAGGCATGTGTCTTGACTGGGAATCCAACCGTGATTCTTTGGTGCGCAGGCCCGCGCTCAATCCATTGAATGACACCAGCCAGGGCTTAACCATGTGTTTTGAACAGAAGTTTTAATTTTAATGAAATCCAATCTATCATTTTTTCTTCTGTGGTTCATGCTTTTCGTGTCCTGTGGAGAAATCCTTGCCATGGTCATGAAGATTTTTCTCCTGCTTTCTTTCCAAAAGTCTTATAGTTTTAGCTTTTACATTTGGGCCTATGATCCATTTCAGGTTAATTTTTATGTATGGAGTAAGATAAGAGTCAAGTACTTTTGTTTTTCTACCAGTTGCTCTGGTGCTGTTTTTAGAAAAGACTATCTATCCACCGTTGAGTAATATTGCCATCTTTGTAAAAAAAGTCAATTGACCACAGATGCGTGAGTTTCTTTCTGGATTCTTTATTCGTCCCACGGAGAACCAATACCACACTGTCTGCATTACCGTGTGCAGTTTACAGACGAGTAGACGCTATGCCCTCCACGCCCACTGCACCTCCCAGCCTTGTCCTCCTTTTTAAATTGTTTTTGCCAATTCTACGTCCTTAGCAATTCCATATAGATTTTGGAATTAGCCTGTCAATTTCTACAAACAAACAAACAAAAAGCTTACTGGAATTTTGTTTGGGATTGCTTTGAATCTGTAGATCAATGTGGGGAGAATAGATATTTTAACCATACTGAATTTTCTCTTCATTGAGTGTTGCATATCTCTCCATTTATTTAGGTCTTTCAAAATTTCTCATAGCGATGTTTGTGGTTTTTATCATAAAGGTGTTATTAAATTTACCCCTAAGTAGTTTATGCTTTTGATGCTATTGTAAAAAGCTTTAAATTTCCAAATGTTTATTGTAGTTTTAAAATATTGATCTTATGTCCTGCATCCTTCTTAAGCTCACACTTGTTCTAATAGGGCTTTAAAAATACGTTTAAGGATTTTCCACAATAAACGAAGACAGTTTTACTTCTTTTCCAATCTGTACGCCTCCTATTTATTTTTCTGGCCTCTCGTAGGTTGTTCTACTGGCTCAGACCTCCTAATGTTAAACAGAAGTAACGAGAGTGGGCATCTTTGCATATTCTTGATTTTAGGGAAAAACATTTAATCTTTCCTCTCTACCTATTTTTTGGAATGGCGTCTTGTTCTAGTTTCATGGGTGATAGGCTCTTTCTCTTTATTTAAGAATATCGGCTTCCGGCCAAGATGGAGGCATAGGCAGACGCACTGTGTCTCTTCTCACAACCAAATTAAGGACAACAAAGATTTAGAAACAAGAAAACAACCAGATCTCAGAAAATCAAACTGTTTGGAAGTCCAACAACGATTCATCCAGACTGGTAAGAGGGGCGGAGTCGCGGCAGGAAAAAGCGGAGGTGCGGACCTGGCACACAGGCAGCAGCGGCTGGCAGCCCCCAGGTGCACAGGCGGTGGCTAGCAGACCCCGGACACGGGGCAGCAACTGTGCAGAACCAGGGAGGCCGCACAAGGCAGCTGGCTGACCGGGTGGTCCCACATTCACGTGCGGATAATCCAGGCAAAGGGGAAGCGGTGAAAGGAACTGGAATCTGAGAGAGAGTAAAGCAACCGCCATTATCTCCTCTCAGACCCCGCCCCCACATACAGCGTCACTTCCCAGCGACTGGGCTGTCCCGCCCTGGGGAACACCTGAGGCT